>CM075996.1:445989-493545 GCA_038087875.1 Malacoraja senta | reverse complement strand
CGGCTTCAGGCCGGGAGTGAGGTCTGGGCAGAAGATCAGGAAGGACGCAATACACGGTTAGAACAATGGGAAAGGGATGACGATATGGAAAATAGCAGAAAGAAACATATACCCGTCTTAAGTAATAGGCGACTTAATTTCTTAATTTCTTAATTTCTTTTCTGTAAAGCACTTTGGCCTCAACGTGATTTGATTTTAAAGTGTTATATAAATAAAAATTACTTACTTACTTACTTACTTAAGTAAACTCGCTCTTACAAAGTGATTCTTTAAACCCACTGACCTCGTAGTCCTCACCATGATACAAAACAGCCATGATTGAATGGCGGAGTGGATTCGATGGGCCAAATGGCCTAATTCTGCTCCTTTGACATGAGCTTATCATGGCTGATCTATCTTTCCCTCTCAACCCCATTCTCCTGCCTTCTCCCATAACCTTCGACCTCCGTACTAATCACGAAACCGTCAACCTCCACTTTAAAAATACCCAATGACTTGGCCTCCACAGCCGTCTGTGGCAAAGAATTCCACAGATTCAACACTCTCTGGCTAAAGAAATTCCTCCTTCCTAAAGGTATGCTCATTTATTGTAAAGCTGTGCCCTCTGGCCATCGGCTCTCCCACTAGCGGGGATGTCCTCTCCACATCCACTGTATCTCGACCTTTGATTATTCAGTCGTTTCGAGAACTCAGAATTAAAGGACGTTCTTTTAGGAAGGAGATGAGGAGAAATGTCTTCAGTCAGAAGTGGTGAATCTGTGGAATTCTTTGCCACAGAAGGCTGTGGAGGCCGTCGGTGGGTATTTTTAGGCAGAGATAGATAGATTCTTGATTACAGAATGATAGTACAGGTGACCAGAGGTTATGGGGAGAAGGCAGGAGAATGGGGTTAGGAGGGAGAGATAGATCACCCGTGATTGAATGGCGGAGTAGTCTTGATGGGCCGAATGGCTTAATTCGTGAGGAATTAGGCCATTCGGCCATCAAGTGTACTCCGCCATTCCTTATGCTATTCCTTATGACCTTATGAGAAGACGCCCTTTGCAGCACAGTGTGAAAAGACAGGCAGGAGTGTGGAGAGGAGGAAGGGGGGGGGGGGGGGGGGGGCACTAATTATTCAAGTTAAAGATAGCGGAGTCAGGGGATATGGGGAGAAGGCAGGAACGGGGTACTGATTGGGGATGATCAGCCATGATCACATTGAATGGCGGTGCTGGCTCGAAGGGCCGAATGGCCTACTCCTGCACCTATTGTCTATTGTAAGTTATCATGACCACCACAGTGGGCCGAACGGCCTCCATCCGAGCTGCCTGTTTAAGCAGCTCCGCATTCAGACGACAGCTTGGGCATTAAGTTTGGCTGGGCTGGAAAGCCAACTCAGTTCTGCTTTGGTTGTAACATTGCAGCTTGATGCCATGTGGGCAGGGGCCGCGTGCCAAGTGTTTGGGACACAATGAGTCTTTTGTTGTAAGATAGTCCAGAACAAACAGCACTGGCTGGCCTCGAGACAAGCACTCTCATTAGCAGCAGTCGGGTGAGCCGATTCCTTGTGGTATGCGAGGTAACCAAACCTCCTCGATTGTGTGACCCGTCTTGCAACTCGATCGCGGACATTTATTAATCAATCGAGTGTTGTTGGCTGGCAGGACCCGCGCCGCATCTTCACGCCTCCTCTCGACAGTGGGACAACCTCCGCTGGATCGCCACAGCGGCGACACATCAAAGCGACCATGCGTTCCCAGCCTGCGCTGGCACCAGCTTGTGTGCTAACGGACCAGGGGGAGACCACTCAGCCCGCAAGCCTGCTATACTGGACGACGAAGAGAGACTCAAAATGCTGGAGTAACCCAGCGGGACAGGCAGCATCTCTGGAAAGAAGGAATGGGTGACGTTTCGGGTTGGGACCCTTCTTCAGACCTCGACCCAAAACGTCGCCCATTCCTTCTCTCCAGAGATGCTGCCTGTCCCGCTGAGTTCCTCCAGCATTTTGTGTCTTCCTTCGCTTTAAACCAGCATCTGCAGTTCCTTCCTACACATAATGGATGACGATTCGGGTCGAGACCCTTCTTCGGACTGAAGAAGGGTCTCGACCCCAAATGACACCCATTCCTTCTCTCCAGAGATGCTGCCTGTCCCGCTGAGTTACTCCAGTATTTTGTGTCTATCTTCGGTGTAAACCAGCACCTGCAGTTCCTACCTACACATTTAGCCTGCTATACTGTTATGTTGGGTCACAAGTGATCTACAGCTAAGCTCTGTTTACCTACGATAGACGCAAAATGTTGGAGTAGCTCGGCGGGTCAGGCAGCATCTCTGGAGAGAAGGAATAGGTGACGTTTCGGGTCGGGACCCTTCTTCAGACTCATTGAAGTTCTCTTTACACACCTTTGCTTTATAACTTGCCAATGAACACCTTCAGACCATAAACAAATACACTGCAGATGCTGGTTCATGTTCATGTCATAGGAGCAGAATAAGGCCATTCGGCCCATCGAATCTATGGTGGCATTCAATGATGGCTGATCCATCTTTCCCTCTCACCCCATTCTCCTGCCTTCTCCCCAAAACCCCTGATACCCCATGACTTGGCCTCCACATCTGACTGCGGCAGTGAATTCCACTGATTCGCCATCCTTGACTAAAGAAATTCCTCCTCAGTCTCCTGTGTAAAGGTACATGCTTTTATTTGGAGGCTGTGGCCCTCTGGTCCTGGACTCTCCCACTCGTGGAAACACCCTCTTCACATCCACTCTACCCAGGCCTCTCACTGGTTTACAATGGAAAGACACAAAAAGGACACGAAATGCTGGAGTGAAAGGCCTGTCCCACTTGGGTGTCATTTCGTGAATCCCAAAATCCTGGGGCGGCGCGCGCGACTGCCTACGTCACCACGCACCACGCCCGCGTAATACACGCCACACGCGCGTAATGCGCGCATCGCGTGCGCGTCGTGACGGGTAAATGATGTCGCATAAACGACGCGCAAATGACGGCCAAGTGGGACAGGCCCTTAACTCAGCAGGTCTGGGGAACGTAGATGGTGACAGCACCCGTAGTCAGGATTGAGCCTGGCTCTCTGGCGCTGTAAGGCAGCAGCGCTGCCACCTTTTATACATTACTGCACCACAGCTGAGAGATGACTGCTTTAAGGAAGGGATATTCTGCAACAAGTTTTAGCTCTATTATTTGTCCTAGTAAGCGGCAACCTCGGATTAGCTCGCAGGCAGGACATCCCTGAATTAAACCAGAGAGGTGATAAGGAGGTAAACTTACGTAAGAAGTATTCGGCTGCATCGGCCTCATAATCCGCATCTTCCGGGAGTGGTCAATCTGTTACACATGCCTTTAAAATTACCTGTTGAAGGAGAAACAGAGAGAAGTAAGTGAGCTTTTCCCGTGTGAGCGAGTGAGTGGCAGGGAACGTGAACCAACATGAAAATGCTGCAAGCGCTCGGCAGGACAGGCAGCGTCTGTGGAGAGAGAAAGCACAGAGAGGTCAAAACTTAGGTCAATACGCCTTCATCCAAACTGAGGAGAGTTAAATAGCAAACAGTTTGCAAGTTGCGGAGAAGGTTGTTAGGGTGGGGTGTGGGTTGGAGAGGGTGAGGGGGGTGTCGATGATGGAGTGGAGACCAAGAGAAACAGAATGGCACAAGTGGTGTGTTAGAAGGGACTGTAGATGCTGGTTTACACTGAAGATGGAAACAAAATGCTGGAGTTATAGCCCTGTCCCACGGTGCGAGTTCATTCCAAGAGCTCTCCCGAGTTTAAAAAAAAATCAAGCTTGTGGTAAGCACGGAGAATGAACGTAGCGGGTACGTCGGAGCTCGGGGACGTATCTTAGCGCTAACGGCAGGTACTCGGGAAGACTCGCTAACGGCAGGTAAGCACGGGAAGACTCGTGAAGATTTTTCAACATGATGAAAAATGTCCACGAGAGCCCCGAGTACCGACGAGTGGCCATTAACGTAAATCTCCGAGTTCGAATCAGGGCAAACTCGGGAGAGCTCTTGGAATGAACTTGTACCGTGGACCAGGGGTTTAACTCAGCATTTCGGGCAGCATCTCTGGAGAAAAGGAATAGGTGACGTTTTGGGTCGAGACCCTTCCTCAGAGTGCTGAAGTCTGAAGTCTGCCAGTCTGAGGAAGGGGTCTCGACCAGAAACATCACTGATTCCTTTTCTCCAGAGATGCTGCCTGACCTGTGGAGTGACTCCAGCATTTTGTGTCTATCTTCGATGACGCGGGCGGTGTTGATGTTGGCTGAGAGAGGGTGGTGAAGGCTCGTTAATCGCGACTGATCTGTCTGCTGGAAGTGTAAATGAGGAGAAGAAGGAGAACAGAAATAGAGAGAAAACAACATCGTCAATGTGAGATACAAACCTTACGGTGGCAGGAAATCTGAAATCAAAACAGAAAATGTTTAGAATACTCAGCGGGTCAGGAGGCATCTAGGAAGAGGGGAGAATGCCATTTAATGCCATAGAATTATGACTTGTCATCAGAACAGGCCTTATTAACAGGGAAGTCAGGTTGAAGTCAAATTGAGTTTACGTCATGCACTGGTAAGGTTAAGCCCTGTCCCACTTTCACGACCTAATTGGCGACCTCGGCCGAGTTTGCCCTCGACTCATACTCGCAGCATGGTCGCCACGAGGTCGTAGGAGGTATTCGTAACTCTCCCTCATGCTCGTGAGTGGTCTCCGCGTACTCGTGGCCTCAAGTGGGTCGCGGCGTTTTTTCCAGCCTGATAAAAAATGTCCACAAGTTAAAAAAAGGTCGACGTGGAAAAAATGGATACTTTTTACTCGTAGGTAGGTCGTAGTAGGTCGTGATGGTAGTCGTAGGTAGTCGTAGGTAGTCGTAGGTCCGTAACTGGCCCGAGAAAAAAAAAGCAAACATGACATGTGATCATTTTCCACTCGTAGCTAGTCGTAGTTGGTCTTAGGTGTGGAAGACTGAGGTTGAGGGGGGTCGTAGGAGGTCGTAGACATAGTCGTAGGAGGTCGTAGACATAGTCGTAGGAGGTTGTAGACATGGTCATAGGAGGCCGTAGGAGGTCATTTACTTGGCGCGTCAACACGACCCTGACATTTTTTCCAACTCGTCTAGGGTCTTCTAAACTCATGGATTAGGTCGTCCAAGTGGGACAGGCCCTTTACAGTTACAATGCAAATCTTGCCTGCAGCAGCATCATTAAAGCATAGGTTGAAATACACACACAAAAACATAAATGACACTACAAGACAGTGAAAAAGAATCAAACTTTGCAAGAAAACCAAGACCAGTGGGAGGCACAGTGGCGCCGGAGACCCGGGTTCGATCCTGACCGCCGGTGCTATCTGTATGGAGTGTACACATTCTCCCTGTGACCGCGTGGGTTTTCTCCAGGTGCTCCGTTCTCCGAACCCTGGTCGCTGGCACTCTGAGGCAGCGGCTCTGCCAGTTAGTTGTGTTTCTGATGAATTCTGAATGAGTAATGCTGAAGAACCAAGGGAAGTGACTTGGTTGAAATCACGACGGCGCAGCGGTAGAGTTGCTGCCTTACAGCAAAAAATGCAGCGCCAGAGACCCGGGTTCGATCCTGACCACGGGCGCTGTCTGTACAGAGTTTGTACGTTCTCCCCGTGACCTGCGTGGGTTTTCTCCGAGATTTTCGGTTTCCTCCCACATTCCAAAGATGTACAGGTTTGTAGGTTAATTGACTAGATTAATTGGCTTGATAAAAATGTGAACATTGTCCGGTATAAAATTGTCCAACTTCCTTGGTGACTCTTCGGAAGGTACAAGGTATAGGTCAAAGGGGTGTTTGACCTGTCTCTGCCCTCATACCATATGTTATGTTCTATCATTCAATCCTGCAGGACAGAGTCCCAAAATCCGGCACATTTCTTGAGACTTCAGAGATTAGAGATACAGCACGGAAACAGGCCCTTCGGCCCACCGAGTCCACGCTGACCAGCGATCACCCCATACACCAGCACAATCCTACACAATTGACAATTTTACTGAAGCCAATTAAGCTGCAAGCCTGCACGTCTTTGGAGTGTGGGAGGAAACCGGAGTACCTGGAGAAAACCCACTTGGTCACAGGGAGAACGTACAAACTCCACACAGACAGCACCCGCTGTCAGGATTGAACTCGTGTCTTTGGCGCTGGAAGGCAGCAACTCTACCACTGCACCACTGTGCCGCCCTTCATAGTAGCTAATAGGCTAAACCACCTTCTTATCGGGTCTAAAGAATCCCAATGGGTCTATCCATTTTCATAAGCACAAGAAGATAGACACAAAGGGTGGCCATGTTGGTGCAGCGGTAGAGTTGCCTCCTTACATTGCTCGCAGGGCCGGAGACCCGGGTTCGATCCCAACTACGGGTGCTGTCTGTACGGAGTTTGTACGTTCTCCCCATGCCCTGCGTGGGGTTTCTCCGAGATCTTCGGTTTCCTCCCGCACTCCAAAGACGTACAGGTATGCAGGTAAATTGGCTTGGTGTCTGTGTAAATTGTCCCTAGTGTGTGTAGGATAGTGTTAATGTGTGGGGATCGCTGGTCGGTGCGGACTCGGTGGGCCGATGGGCCTGTTTTTGCACTGTATCTCTAAACTAAACTAATCAAAAAAGCTGGAGTAACTCAGTGGGTCGGGCAGCATCTCTGGAGAAGAGGGAATGGGTGATGTTTTGGGTCGAGACCCTTCTTTAGCACAATTCCAAATGGCCGCAGAGGACCGAACATGGCATAGATGTCAGAGCTGTTCACTTCATGGCTGAACTAATATCTAAAACTCGGCAGCAGGATCAGGAGTTATTTGCACCAACAAGCGATCTAACACTAATTAGCTCCTAGCACTGATTAAGCAAATCACCATCCTCCCTGAAGTAAAAAAGGTCTTTCTCTCTGTGTAGTGTTGTTTTGCGACTAATCAAAGCTGGGATATATCTGCCAATTTGTAAATATGCGAAAACGGCTCCTAATGGGAGAAGAGCATCTACAGCGTAAACATCGGAACACGAGAGCAAGACCTTCAGAGTATTTGTATTTGAACGATGGATGCATTTTTGTGTTGGTGTGGGGATTATTCAGAAACACTTTCGTTCACCGATTGGCCATCGATTTCATCTCCCTCTCTCATACCTTCAACGAGTAGGCAATGTGTGTATTGGGAGGGAGATAGACTCAGCTGGAGTGACGCAGTAAGTCAGGCAGCATCCCCGGAGAAAACGAATGGGTGTTCAAGAAGGAACTGCAGATGCGGAAAATCGAAGGTAGACAAAAGTGCTGGAGAAACTCAGCGGGTGCGGCAGCATCTATGGAGCGAAGGAATTAGGCGATGTTTCGGGCCGAAACCCTTCTTCAGACTGGGTTGTTTCGAATGGGTGATGTTTCGGGTTGGAACCCTTCTTCAGCGAGGTTGAAAAGACCCATGAACTGTGGAGTGACTTTAGACTTTAGAGATACAACGTGGAAACAGGCCCTTCAGCCCACCGAGTCCGTGCCGAACTGTGATCACCCCGTACACTAACTCTCTCCTGCACACTAGGAATAAATTCACAACATTACCACAGCCAATTGACCTACAAACCTGTATGTCTTTGGAGTGTGGGAGGAAACCGGAGCACCTGGAGAAAACCCACGCGGTCACAGGGTGAAAGTACAAAGTCCACAGAGACAGCACCTGAGGTCAGGATCGAACCCGGGTCACTGGCGCTGTAAGGCAGCAACTTTACCGCTGCACCACCGTACCTGAGCAGTTGTCACCTTGCTGGTTGTGGGGGTTACCTCTGCGTTAATTTGGCTGTTACAATAAACTGCTTCAAACAATGTATTCAAACTAAGACAATAGACAATAGACAATAGGTGCAGGAGTAGGCCCTTCGAGCCAGCACCGCCATTCACTGTGATCATGGCCGATCATCCATAATCCGTATCCCGTTCCTGCCTTCTCCCCATATCCCCTGACCTCCGCTATCTTTAAGAGCCCTATCTAACTCTCTCTTGAAAGCATCCAGAGAACCGGCCTCCACCACCGTCTGAGGCAGAGAATTCCACAGATTCACAACCCTCTGTGTGAAAAAGTTCTTCCTCATCTCCGTTCTAAATGGCTTACTCCTTATTCTTAAACTGTGTGGACCCTGGTTCTGGACTCCCCCAACCTCGAGGAACATGTTTCCTGCCTCCTCGAAGACGTACCCTCTGGAACGAGCTCCACTTTGTGCCAAGTTGATCGGTGACGGACTTCCACGGGTACATGCCGTCGGAGTCCGTTACTGGACAACCTGACATGAAAGTGCAGCTCGTTCTAGAATGTGGGTCTTCAGGGTATGGCCCTGTGCCAAATCCAACCAGGGTAAATCCATTCTGACCACTTGCGGCCCAACCAGACTACTTCAATCATCAGTGATGCGATGGTGGATATTGTTTTCATTTTAATTTTATTTTAATTTTTAATTTTTTAATTTTTTTTATTTAAGCAAGAAAGAGAAAAAGTGAGATGTGCAAAGATAGAACCCCTAGACTACCAAAGTAGTGTAGCAAAAGAGTGAATAAATGAAAGAAAGAAGAAAGGAATAGAAAAAAAAGAAAAGGACAAAAAGAAAAACGAGAGAAAAGAGTGATGATATACCTGCCCCACATCCCTCCCCACCCACCTCACCCAACCCGTAATTAAAATTACATCCAAAGTTGTGTTGTGCCATGTTATCCTTGTAATAAATCAATGAATGGTGTCCAAGTCTTCGAAAAATGATTTGTTTTTTTCTGCCAAGACAAGTCTAATATTTTCAAGATGTAGCGTCTCGGACATGTTTCTAATCCACATCTTAAGAGTAGGGACGAGGATGTTGTTTTCAGTGCCGTCTAGTGACACGTACTCACTAATGATCCACACACTATGAACTTGACGTAGCCTTGACCCACTCACCAATGCCCACTTTGGGTTTTTCCAGAACCTACTCCAAATCTCCAGGTTGGACCAAAGAGCTAACTCCCTGTAGTAGGTGAAAATAAATGCCCTTGAATATAGTCTTAGAGTCATACTGCACGGAAACAAGCCCTTCGGCCCAACTCGCCCATGCCGATCAAGATGACCGATCTACACTAGTCCTATTTGAGACTTTTAGACTTTACAGTACAGCGAGGAAACTGACCCTTTGGCTTACCAAGTCCATGCCGTCCAACGATCAGCCCGAACACTAGTACTGTCCTGCACCCCAGAGACAATTTACAATTTGTTTTAACCAAAGCCAATTAACCTCTAAACCTGCACATCTTTGTAGTGTGGGAGACCACAGGTTCACACTGAGAACATACAAGCTCTATACAGACAGCATCCATAGTCAGGATCGAACCTAGGTCTCTGGCGCAGTATGGGAGCAATGTTACCGCTGCGCCACTTGCCACCGTCACTCTGCCTGCATTTGGCCCAAATCCCTCTAAACCTTCCCCACGGCAGCATTTTACTGAGTGCAGTATCGAGACACCTCAGTACAACTGGTGGCTGAAGGGCCTGTTTCCAAACTCTCACTTGAAAAAAAATCAAATCAGTTCAATTCAATCAATCAATCCAAACTAACCGCGATGGAGTATGTGTAAGAAGGAACCGCAGATGCTGGATTAAACTGAAGATAGACACAAAATGCTGGAGTAACTCAGCGGGACAGGCAGCATCTCTGGAGAGAAGGAATGGGTGAGGTTTCGGGTCGAGACCCTTCTTCAGCGATGGACCAAGTGGCTGTCTGTGGGATCACACCATGCATATCTTTTCTGCATCAGTTCCTACATTACGGGGCGACTACACTTCACTGACTACCAAGCGTCCTGAGAGGTCCTGAGGGTGTGAACTGTTGGTTTGTTTTTTTTCTTTCCTAGGCCCTGCAGATCATTCCTAATTAGGACCGAGACGACATGCTACAATTCCCGCAATTAAAATCACAGCCGCTGTCGTGTTTATCAACCATTTTGGGCGTCCTTCAGTGAAAGGTAACAGCCGTGAAGCAGTCGTGGAGTGGGGAGGGAACAGAGAGTGTCACGCAAACCCCCGACCTTAACCTCTCCCCCCCCCCCGAAAAATGCAGAGGGGATTCAGAAGTCATTTTTATTTATATAGCACTTTTAAATCAAATCACATTGAAGTGCTTTACAGAGAAGAAATCAGATTACCATACATCCATAGAAAAGAAAAATAAATTAAAAAAGACACAACACACTATAGAATTTAACATGAACGTCCCCCCACAGCAGAATCAACATTTTCCACTGTGAGGGAAGGCACTAAAAAATTCAGTCCTCTTCCTCTTAGTTCACCCGAGGTCGGGGCCTATTTGAGGCCTCCGCAGTCGCCGCAGCGGAGGCCCGATGTTTCAGGCCCTCTCGCCGGATGATGGAGCTCCGGCGTCGGGAGAACACTCTTCAGCGGCTGGGAGTGTCTGGAACGGCCGCTTCCTCCCCGGAGACCGCGGCTCCCGAAATCCACGGAGCTCTGAAAACTGGCGATCTCGGCCAGAGATCCCAGGCCCCAGCGGTGTTTGAAATCAGCGCCGCCCGCGGCTGGACGCTCCGCAGCCGCAGCTCCGCGATGCTCCAGTCGGCGGTCAGCAGCCCTCCGGAGCTCAACACGGCGACCCGGGCAAGGCATATATGGCAGGAGACGGATATGTTCGATTGCAGACACAAAAAGCTGGAGTGACTCAGCGGGACAGGCAGCATCTCTGGAGAGAAGGACTGGGTGACGTTTCGGGTTGAGACCCTTCTTCCTACACAACATACACTGGCTCAGTAGAGAGTTTAGTTTATTTTAGTTTGGTTTATTAGTGTCACGTGTACCGAGGTACGGTGAAAAGCGTTTTTTGTTGCGTGCTATCCAGTCAGTGGAAAGACTACACATGATTACAATCAAGCCCGTCCACAGTGTACAGATACAGGATAAAGGGGATAATGTTCAGTGCAAGGTAAAGTCCAGTCCCGATTAAAGATAGTCCAAGGGCCTGAGATAGTAGCTCAACACCACTCTCTAGTTGGTGCTAGGATGGTTCAGTTGCCTGATAACAGCTGGGAGAAACTGTTCCTGAATCTGGAGGTGTACGTTTTCACACTTCTGTACCTCTTGCCCGATGGGTGAGGGGAGAGGAGTGGCCGGGGTGAGACTGGTCCTTGATGATGCTGCTGGCCTTGCCGAGGCAGCGTGAGGTGTAGATGGAGTCGATGGAAGGGAGGTCGGTTTGCGCGGTGATCTGGGCTGCAATTCTCTGCAATTTCTTGCGGTTTTGGATGGAGCTTTTCCCAAACCATGCTGTGATACATGAATGAAAGATGAAGGAGCCAAGATGAGGGGGATGTGGTGAACTGACAGCTATCTCTGCAAGCTCAGTTGGAAACACACACATTGAACATCAGGATCAACTGGCAGATGCGTGTATTGGGCAAGGTTCCCTGTATCGATGGAAGATTGACACAAAACGCTGGAGTAACTTAGTGGGACAGGCAGCATCTCTGGAGAGAAGGAATGGGTGACGTTTTGGGTCGAGACCCTTCTTCAGACTGAAAGTCGCGGGAAAGGGAAAGGAGAGATACAGACGGTGATGTGGAGAGATGAAGAACAATGAATGAAAGATCTACAAAAAAGTAACGATGACACAGGAAACAGGCCATTGTTAGCTGTGTGTTGGGTGAGAACAAGAAGCTGGTGCAACTTGGGTGGGGAGGGATAGAGAGAGAGGGGATGCCGGGGTTACTTGAAGTGAGAGAAATCAATATTCATACCACTGGGCTGTAAGCTGCCCAAGCGAAATATGAGATGCTGTTCCTCCAATTTGCATTTAGCCTCACTCTGACAATGGAGGAGAACTAGGACAGAAACGTCAGTGTGGGAATAGGAAGGAGAATTAAAGTGTTTAGCAACCGGGAGATCAGGTTGTATAGATTGTATAGATCTATGTATTTCTCCGTGGATTGTCACCTTGTCGTGGTGGAGAAGCTTGTGTGGTCCTGAGATCCTGAGAGCGATGCCGTCTGGAGCTATGCTCCTGGTAGGGCCCCCCGTGGCGGTAAGGTCGAGGGGGAGGACTCTGACAAAGAGCAATCCAACCAAGACCTCAACAGGTGGAGGACGAAGGCTGACCTCAGTGGAGCGTCACAACGGCTGGGACTCCATGCCACTGGATCCTGAGCCAGATCTGTCAAGGACTGTCTGTGCACCAGTCTCCCCACGTTAAACAAAGTCACGCACAGGCGTCCTCCAACCCTGGAGACACCCATGGTCAGCCGTGACCGAGGAGGGGGGGGGGGGGCCTAAGAAGAAGATGTACCTTGTTACACCCTTGTATAGAGGGGCAGGACCCAGTCTCAGCTTGCCCAGGTGTCAGAGGCCAGTCTCACAAGAGACTGAACCATTCCCACAAGAGAGAGAACAATCAGCAGTGGCTAGTTTCACTGGACTTCAGACTTTAGACTTTAGAGATACACCACGTCTGAGCCAACCCCTACACTACCACTATCCTACACACATTCCAAAGACGTACAGGTCTGTAGGCTAATTGGCTTGGTGGATGTGTAAATTGTCCCTAAGTGTGTGTAGGATAGTGTAAGTGTACGGGGTGATCGCTCGGTGGGGCCGAAGGGCCTGTTTCCGCGCTGCATCTCTAAACTCAACTAAACTAAACTAGGGACAATTTACACTTTTACCGAAGCCAATTAACCTACAAACCTGCACGTCTTTGCAATGTGGGAGGAAACCGGAGCACCCAGAGAAAACCCACGCGGTCCCAGGGGGGAACATACAAGCTCCGTAAAGACAGCATTCGTAATCAGGATTCAACCTGGGCCTCTCGTGCTGTGAGGCAGCGACTCCACCTCTGCGCCGCTGTGCGCCACCCTTGTGATTTTAGTGTACAAGGATACCAGCATAGTGGTATCAACAAGGTATGAGGGCAGTTTATGCATCTCTCTCCTCATTCTCGGGAATATTACAACAAATAGCCAAGAAAAAGACATCCAATGTGATTATTACACTGACAGATTGTTACAAAATGGCTGCCTCTCTAAATATGATAATTTATCTAAAATAACAGCAGTTTGAACCATTTTGTTTTTTAATTTCTTATTTCATTAATTTCATAAAGTCTCATAGAAATGTTTCGATCACAAAATGTTGTGCACATGTGTAAGCAAGTATACATAGAATCACACAGCATGGAAACAGACCCTTCAGCCCAACTTACCATTGCTGTCTACCATGCCCCATCTACACTAGTCCCACCTGCATGCGTTTGGCCTGTATCCATCTAAACCTGTCCAATCCATGTACCTGTCCAAATGTCTCTAAAGTGTTATGATAGTCCCTGCCTCAACTACCTCCTCCAGCAGATTGTTCCATACACCCACCACCACTTTGTGTAAAAACGTTTCCCCTCAGGTTCCTATTAAATCTTCCCCTCTCACCTTAAACCTATGTCTACTGCCTCCTGATTCCCCTACTCCGTGTCAAAGCCTCTGTCCATTGAACAGATCTATTCTTCTCATGGTTTTGTACACCTCTATAAGATCACCCCCACATCCTCTTCGAGGGAGCCCATTAATCACTGCCTGCTGGGTGCCATGGGAAACGGTCTCGAGCAGAGAGTGGAAGTGGTACCCAACAAAACTAAAGAACCTCCATGCATCTCCCACTAAATGGGAAGGAACTGCAGATGCTGGTTTAAACCAAAGATAGACACAAAATGCTGGAGTAACTCAGCGGGACAGGAGAGCATCTCTGGAGGGAAGGAATGGGTCGAGACCCTTCATGAGGCCGAGAGTCAGGGGCCTTCAGTCTGAAGGAGGGTGTCGACCCGAAACGTCACCCATTCCTTCTCTCCAGAGATGCCGCCTGTCCCGCTGAGTTACTCCAGCGTTTTGTGTCCACTGTATCTCCCATTGTTAACATGAAATTAAAAAAGCCATCCAGTTACGTTTCACACTTTACACTATGTAGTTTCTTGTGAAAACACTGCAGAGGTCATGGCATGCGGCTTGCAAAGGAGGATAGGTGGGTGTGGTATAACACTGTGGACATCTCTACCTAGGCTGGAACCTGCCTTTACGTGTCCTGAAGCTTGTACAGTGGGACTTTGGAGTGTACTTTGCATATTCTCCACCCCCATCTTCAGTCCCTAGAGGGAGAGAGTCAGCGCGCGGATTCTGTAGTTACATTATTCCCGTATGACTCATTGCCGATTCTGATCTCGCCCCCCCCCCCCCCCACGTATCTCACGGTGCTGCTGTGTCAGGATGGCTTCACTTCAGGGACAGCTCATCCGCCTCCTCTTGTCCCTTCACGGACTCCAACTGGCAACACCCAGCCTTACTGCGCCAGTGCGAGAGCGTTTGAGTACAGGAGCGAAGTGATCCTACCGCAGTTGTACAGGGCCCTGGTGAGACCGCACCTGGAGTATTGTGTGCAATTTTGGACTCCTGATTTGAGGAAGGACATTCTTGCTTTCGTTTTTTGTTGTTTTAGTTTTAGAGATACCGCGCGGAAACAGGCCCTTCGGCCCACCGAGTCCGCGCCGACCAGCGATCCCCGCATATTAACACGATCCTACACGCACACACGAGACAATTTACACGTACAACAAGCCAATTAACCTACATACCTGTACGTCTTTGGGGTGTGGGAGGAAACCGAAGATCTCAGAGGTAACCCACGCAGGTCACGGGGAGAACGAACAAACTCCGTACAGACAGCACCAGTAGTCGGGATTGAACCCGGGTCTCCGGCGCAGCAAGCGCTGTAAGGCAGCAACTCTACCGCTGCGCCAACATGGCCGCTATTGAGGGAGTGCAGCGTAGGTTCACCAGGTTAATTCCAGGATGGCGGGACTGACATATGATGAAAGATTGGATCGGCTGGGAATTTAGAAGGATGAGAGAGGATCTTATAGAAACATCTACAATTCTTAAGGGATTGGACAGGCTAGATGCAGGAAAAATGTTCCTGATGTTGGGGGAGTCCGGAATCAGGAGTCCCAACTTAAGAATAGGGGTAGGCCAATTCGGACTGAGATGAGGAAAAACCTTTTCATCCAGAGAGTTGTGAGTCTGTGGAATTCTCTGGCACAGAAGGCAGTGGAGGCCAATTCACTGGATGTTTTCAGGAGAGAGTAAAGGGCCGGTCCCACTTTCACGACCTAATTCACGACCTCTGCCGAGTTTGCCCTTGACTCATACTCGCAGCATGGTCGTCACGAGGTCGTAGGAGGTCGTAGGTAGGTCGTAGCAGGCCGTGATGCTAATCGTAGGTCTCCGTGGCATCAAGTAGGTCGGGGCTTTTTTCTAGCCTGATGAAAAATGTCCACGAGTTAAAAAAGTCGTGAAAGTGGCTCAGGACCTTTAGATTTAGCTCTTAGGGCTAATGGAATCAAGGGATAGATACATAGAAATACATAGAAAATAGGTGCAGGAGTAGGCCATTCGGCCCTTCGAGCCTGCACCGCCATTCAATATGATCATGGCTGATCATCCAACTCAGTATCCCGTACCTGCCTTCTCTCCATACCCCCTGATCCCTTTAGCCACAAGGGCCACATCTAACTCCCTCTTAAATATAGCCAATGAACTGGCGTCAACTACCCTCTGTGGCAGAGAGTTCCAGAGATTCACCACTCTCTGTGTGAAAAGGTTTTTCGGCATCTCGGTCTTAAAGGATTTCCCCCTTATCCTTAAGCTGTGACCCCTTGTCCTGGACTTCCCCAACATCGGGAACAATCTTCCTGCATCTAGCCTGTCCAACCCCATAAGAATTTTGTACGTTTCTATAAGATCCCCTCTCAATCTCCTAAATTCTAGCGAGATATGGGGAGAAAGCAGGAACGAGGTATTTTGGATGATCAGCCGTGATTATATTGAATGGCAGTGCAGGCTCGAAGGGCCGAAAGGCCTACACCTGCACCTATTTTCTATCTTTCCATGTTTCTATCTGCGGCTCCTTCTTATTACAATATGTGGAGTGCGTTCCACCGAGTTCTGGATAAGCCTGTGAGGCGGTGCAGAGGCTGCAGCTTGTCAAAGGATGTCTTATTTGCTGCAAGATACCCACATGACGATTGTTCTGGGGTCTTGGAGGACTGGAGAGATATATCGATGAAAAATATGTCTCAAGGAACAATGGGACGGGCAATGAATGGCAGCGACGCCCACACCCTGAGAAGCGAATAAATGAAAGGAAGCCCGCTGTGACATGCTTTAAGAATGGGATGAAAGGCGGAAGGAAGCGTTGGTTTGTCTCCGTGATTCACTTTCTCACAATAATTACACCCAATTCTTTCACAAAGCAAAGTTACAAACCAGCAATGGGTTTGACATTCAGCGGTGAGCTGATGAGTTACAATAGGTGTGCGTCGTGACACAGAGCGCTCGCATAACCAGAGCTTATGTGCCATCCGCAGCAACACGTGGAGGCCCATTGTGCGGTGCCGACACTTTGAAAGTACGGCCCACCGCTCCACTCTTCTCCTCGTAGCCTTGTCATTTTGTTTTTCCTTTTCAGGTATTTATCTGATTCTCTTTGAGAAGATGCACGGAATCTCTTGCCCAGAGTAGGTTCAAGGTGAAGGGGGAAAGATTCAATAGGAATCTGAGGGGTAACTTTTTTTCACACAAAACGGGTGGTGGGTGCATGGAACGAGCTGCCGGAGGAGGTAGTTGAGGCTGGGACTATCCCAACGTTTAAGAAACAGCTAGACAGGTTTGGAGGGATATGGACCAAGCGCAGGCAGGTGGGACTAGTGTAGCTGGGACATTGTTGGCCGGTGTGGGCAAGTTATGGCCTAGGGCCTGTTTCCACACTGTATCACTCTATGACTCTATGAAAAGTTTCTATTGAATCTGTCTTCACCAGCCTAGAGAAGGATACGGGCCAAAAGCAGGCAGGTGGGACTAGTATAGATGGAGCATGTTGGCCGGCAGGGGAAAGTTGGGCCCAATGGCCTGTTTCTACACTGTACGACTCAAAGACTCTATGACCTCTTAGGCTGGCCACTCTAGATCACGGACGGTTGCTGCGTAAACCGTATTCTTCCGAGCTCCTCCCTTCCTATCGCAATTATGTTGAATACGGGAATCTTTGGTAACCTTCCTTCTATCAATGGATACGTAGAACAAGGTGGGTGCAGTACATATAATCTACAAGATGCCATGCAGGTAGTTGCCAACACATCCAAAGCCCATGATATTTACCATATAGTTGGGTAAAGGCAGCAGGTGCAAGGGAACACCAGTACAATGAGGATCCACCCCCTCACGTTATACAATATCCGGACCTGAAATATATTACCGATCTTTCATCAACGCTGGCTAAAAGTCCTGGAACCCCCTCTCTAAGAGTACCATCACAAGAAGGACCAAGATGGGCGGCACGGTGGCGCAGCGGTAGAGTTGCTGCCTTGCAGCGCCAGAGACCCGGGTTCCATCCTGACTACGGGTGCTGCCTGTATAGAGTTTGTACGTTCTCCATGTGACCGCGTGGGTTTTCTCCGGGCACTCCGGTTTCCTCCCGCACTCCAAAGACGTACAGGTTTGTAGGTTAATTGGCTTTGGTAACAAAACATTGTAAATTGTACCCTAGTGTGTAGGATAGTGCGAGCGCACGGGATGACTGCCGGTTGGCGCAGACACGGTGGGTCGAAGGGTCTGCTTCCACACTGTATCTCTAAAGTAAAGTCTAAAGTTGCTCTGCCTACACTTGGAGTCCGCAGGGTGATGGGGGTTATGTTGTCAGTGGAGAAGTGGCTCTTCTTTGAGAGGGCTTACAGCACATGATTAAATCTTCTCCTTGGCGATCACCTGGCGATCTCTTCTCTCGAGAGACCTCACAAGCATGTCTGCTTTGTGATCCGTTACTGGGCGAACAACATGAGCCATCCAACAGGACTAGGGACACACTACTGGGGCCGTTGAGCTGGGAGGGGACACTACATTGCCTTGCTTGTCCCTGCAGTGAGTATGGAGGATATGGTGGAAACATCATTGATGGTACCAGTGACACCACAACTATATCCAAATGATACGCCAGTTATCACTTGCTGCATTAACCCAGTGAGGTTCCAGTGACATGGCAGGAACACGGCAACAATATCTTACCAACAACCCAACAAATCCAAAGTATTATGGCCCTGTCCCACGGTACAAGTTCATTCCAAGAGCTCTCCAGAGTTTGCCCTGATTCGAACTCGGAGATTTACGGTAATGGCCGCACGTCGGTACTCGGGGATCTCGTGGATATTTTTCAACATGTTGAAAAATCTTCACGAGTCTTCCCGTGCTTACCTGCCGTTAGCGAGTCTTCCCGAGTACCTGCCGTTAGCGTTACGAGCCGCTAAGAGACGTCCCCGAGCTCCGACGTACCCGCTACGTTCATTCTCCGTGTTTATCACGAGTTTGATTTTTTTTAAACTCGGGAGAGCTCTTGGAATGAACTCGTACCGTGGGACAGGGCCATAAGATAGACACAAAATGCTGGAGTAACTCAGCAGAACAGGCAGCATCTCTGAAGAGAAGGCATGGGTGACGTTTTGGGTTGAGACCCTTCTTCAGACGCAACCCGAAACGTCACCCATTCCTTCTCTCCAGAGACGCTGCCTGTACCGCTGAGTTACTCCAGCACTTTGTGTCTATCTCCGATTTAAACCAGCATCTGCAGTTCTTTCCTACTCAAATCCTAAGTGTATATGGATCCTTAAATGATCCATAAATCACTCACTCACTTAGCAGTGCATCTCTCAAACCACCTTCACAATGGCCCCCTGAGATAAACACATGTCAATTGTTGGAACTGTTGCCTCCCAGAGCCAGAGATCCCGAGGTTCGACCCTGACCTCAGGCACGGTCTGTGTGGAGTTTGCATGTTCTCCCGGTGACCATGTGTGTGTTTTGTCGCACATACGTGCAGGATTGTAGGTTAATTGACCCTCTGTAAATTGGCCCAAGAGTGTGGGGCGTGAATGAGAAAGTGGAAGAACATAGAAATAGTGTGAACAGGTGATGAGAGGGCGGCATGGACTCAGTGGACCGAAGGGCCTGTTTCCATGCTGTATCTTTAAAACTAATGGGGTGGCACGGTGGCGCAGTGGTAGAGTTGCTGCCTTACAGTGCCAGAACACAGATTCGATCCTGACTGTCTGTGTGGAGTCTGTACGTTCTCCCCATGGACTTTCTCTGGGTGCTTTGGTTTCCTACCACACTCCCAAGGTTTGTAGATTAATTGCCTTTGGACAACAAAAGCTGTAAATTGTCCCTGGTGTGTCGTGCTAGTGGTCTGCGGTGATCGTTGGTTGGCGCTGATTCGGTGGACTGAAGGGCCTCTTTCAATGCTGTAACTCTAAAATCTAAAGTCTCCAGGAGGTGCCCAATACTTTCATATGTTCATGTGAATTGTTCACCACAGTCACCTCTTTTATTTGCTCATTCTCTTAATGGTTCTTCTCAAATAAAGGTAATTCATCCCCTCAAACCTGCTGTTTACTCAGTAAGATCATCTCCTGTTTTTTTTTTCCATTCCTGTTTCTTGGTCAACCATCAGCTCACAAAGTATCAGAGATTTATAATCTCAGTCGCAAATATTCCCAGTCATTCAGCATTGACTGCATCTGGGAATAACTTCCACAGATTCACAACCCTCTGAGAACAGATGTAGTGACCTCACTCCGAAGTGTATCGCCCCCTTGTGTTGACCATGCACCAAGATCTAGACTCTCTGAAATGTACCACAGAGCAAACAGCCAAAATGTGTAGGAAATAACTGCAGATGCTGGAGTAACATAGAAAATAGGTGCAGGAGTACCCCATCGAGCCAATATGATCATTGCTGATCATCCAGAATCAGTACCCCGTCCCTGCTTTCTCCCCATATCCCTTGATTCCGTTAGCCCTAAGAGCTATATCCAACTCTCTCTTGAATACATCCAGTGAATTGGCCTCAACTGCCTTCTGTGGCAGAGAATTCCGCAAATTCGATAGACAATAGACAATAGGTGCAGGAGCCCTTCGAGCCAGCACCGCCATTCAATGTGATTGTGGCTGATCATCCCCAATCAGTACCCCGTTCCTGCCTTCTCCCCATATCCCCTGACTCCGCTATCCTTAAGAGCCCTATCGAGCTCTCTCTTGAAAGTATCCAGAGAACCGGCCTCCACCGGACTCTGAGGCAGAGAATTCCACAGACTCACAACTCTCTACGTGAAGAAGTGTTTCCTCGTCTCCGTTCTAAATGGCTTACCCCTTATTCTTAAACTGTGGCCCCTGGTTCTGGACTCCCCCAACATCAGGAACATGTTTCCTGCCTCTAGCGTGTCCAAAGCTTTAATAATCTTTCCTCAGCGGGTGAGGCAGCATCTCTGGATGGAAGGAATGGGTGATGCATTTTTCCAAGCCTGAAGCAAGACTCTGGTCCCAGAAATCCCAGAGACTTCTCAGGATGGCAAGAAGCATTGAATGTGTTAAAGAAGGAACTGCAGATGCTGGAAAATCGAAGGTACACAAAAATGCTGGAGAAACTCAGCGGGTGCAGCAGCATCTATGGAGCGAAGCAAATAGGTAACGTTTCGGGCCGAAACCCTTCTTCAGACTGGGTTGAAGCATTGAATGCATTGAATGCTTGACAACGCCACATTGGAGAATAACTGCAGAACATCCAAAAGCATCTCTTCTCTGGCCTTTCAACATTTGCTTTGCAGGTAATTCTCTTTCCAAACACAAACTCCTAAAGGCAATGGGTTTTCAGATTATCATCACTCTCTGTACAACATAGACTTACTATTTATAATTTAGCTTATCATACCTTAGCTTAGAGATACAGCGTGGAAAGAGGCCCTTCGGGCCACCAAGTCCGTGCCAACCAGCGACCACCCGCACACCAGTTCTATCCTGCGCACTGGGGACAATTTACAGAAGGCAATTAACCTACAAACCTGCACGCCTTTGGAATGTGGGTGGAAAGCGGAGCACCTTGAGAAAACCCACGCAGTCAGAGGGAGAACGGACAAACTCTGCATAGACAGCACCTGTAGTCAGGATGGATCTTTGGCCCTATAAGGCAACAATTCTATCAACGCACCATTGTGCTGCACTAGATTTAGTATTGATGTCATATTAATGGAATGAATGATTGGTTGATGGTCAATATGGATTTGGTAGGCTGAATGGCCTGCTTCCATGCTAGTATCTCTCATCCCCTCCCTGTATCTTTGTCAGTCACTGTGATCACCGGGTTAGAGAGTTATTAAATGGGTAAAAGGGAATGTGGATTGAAGCATGACGTCCCCTGTGAACGATTCCCGCTATCCAAGCGCTTAATGGTTAACTCCAGGCACTAAAGGGGGGGTGGTGACACAGTGGTGGAATGGCAGAACTCCTGCCTCACATCTGCAGCATCCCAGGTTCAATCCTGACCTCCGGTGCTGTTTGTGTGGAGTTTGCACATTCTCCCTGTAACCAAGCAGGTTTCCTCCGGGTGCTCCAGTTTCCTCCCACATCCCAATGATTTGCAGGCAGGAAAGTTAACTGGATGTGGAAACAAAGACCGGCAGATGCTGGTTTACGATATAAGACACAAGGTGCTGGAGTAACTCAGCGGGTCAGTCAACATCTCTGGAGAACATGGATAGGTGACGTGTTGGATTGGGACCCTTCTTCAGGAGTTAATTAGATGTTGTAAATTGCCTGTAGTGTGTAGAGTGGTAGAATATGGGTTGGGGGGAGGTAGCTAAATAGAAAGGGGAGGTGAATAACATGGGCTGAATGTCGGATTAGTGTTAATTGGTGCTTGAAGGTCGGCACCGACTCAGTGGGCCTAAGGATCTATTTCCAGTCAAGCCTTTGATACAAGAATAAGGGGGAGGCCATTTAGGACTGAGATGAGGAAAAACCTTTTCACCCAGAGAGTTGTGAATCTGTGGAATTCTCTGCCACAGAAGGCAGTGGAGGCCAATTCACTGGATGCTATCAAGAGAGAGTTAAGGGCCTGTCCCACCAGCATGCGACTGCATGCGGCGAGCACAACCAAACGTGGTGGCTTGAGGCGTACGGCCTCGCGGGGCCGGTCCCACTTCCAACCACGGAGCCGTCTGGAGTTGTGCGGGGCATCATACTCACCAATCAGCTGGGCAGGAGGCGGGCCGACTGAATTTGGACGTCGCACGGCGTTGGGCGGTTACGTCATCACGCAACGGCACGCCGGGCGGTGACGTCATCGCGCAACGCCACACGCTAGGCGTACGCCGTCAAGACGCTGCGTAGGGCGTCGAGACGCTGCATGCGGCGTCGAGACGCTGTGTACGCCCGTCGAGGCGGTGCGTGCGGCGTCGAGACGCTGTGTACGCCCGTCGAGGCGGTGCGTGCGGCGTCGAGGCGGTGCGTACGTCGTCGGGACGCTGCGTACGGCCTCAATGCGGCTGCGGGCCGACAGGCTGTTGCCGCGCGGAATTTTTGGACAGTGTCAATTTTTCGGAGCCCCACGCGATGTCGGGACCAGCTCCGCACAACTCCATACGGCTCCGGCGATCGAAGTGGGACCGGCCCCGCGAGGCCGTACGGCTCAAGCGACCACCTTAGGTCGCGCTAGCCGCATGCAGTCGCATGCTGGTGGGACAGGCCCTTTAGATAGAGCTCTTAGGGCTAACGGAATCAAAGGATATGGGGAGAAAGCAGGAACGGGGTACTAACTTTGGATGATCAGCCATGATCATATTGAATGGCGGTGCTGGCTCGATGGGCCCAATGGCCCACTCCTGCACCTATTTTCTATGTTTCTATGATGTTAAACCAGGTGAATGTTCAGAGTCCCATCACCATTTGGAATTAGTTTAGTTTATTGTCACGTGTATCGAGGTACAGTGAAAGGCTTTTTTGTTGCGTGCCATCCAGTCAGCGGAAAGACTATACACGATTACAGTCAACAGTGTACAGAAACAGAATAAAGGGCATCATGTTTAGTGCAAGATAAAGTCCAGTAAAGTCTGATTAAAGATAGTCCGAGGGTCTCCGATGAGGTAGATGGTAGTTCAGGAGAGCTCTCCAGTTGGTTATAGGATGGTTCAGTTGCCTGATAACAGCTGAGAAGAAGCTGTGCCTGAATGTGGAGGCGTGCGTTTTCACACTTCTGTACCTCTTGCCAGATGGGAGAGGGGAGAAGAGGGAATGTCCAGGGTGAGATTGGTCCTTGATTATGCTGCTGGCCTTGCCGAGGCAGCGTGAGGTGTAGATGGAGTCAATGGAAGGGAGGTTGGTTTGCGCGATGGTCTGGGCTGCGTCCACAACTCTCTGCGATTTATTGCGGCCTTGGATGGAGCTGTCCCCAAACCAATGCATCCCCGATCTCCGCAATTATCCCCAAACTCTGAGGAATCTCTCAAACCCTACAATAAAAATGGTTGTAATGTTGCTGTTTGTGGGAGCTTGCGGTGTCCAAGTTGGCTGCGTTGCAGTCTGAAGAAGGGTCTGGACCCGAAACGTCACCCATTCCTTCTCTCCAGAGATGCTGCCTGTCCCGTTGAGTAACTCTGGCATTCTGTGTCTATCAGAGACATGGATGTCTATTCTTGTTTAATGGAATCAGGGGGCCGCAGAATATAGAGTACTCTCGAAGCTGAGACCAATGATGAGAGAGGGTTAGAATCTCATTACTTCCTCAGATGTCCTGTAATGAGATACAGTGAGCCTGCAGCACAGAGACTGAAGAGACGGACCCTGCTGTGGTACAAATGACAGCCACAGGGTGCAAGGATTTTACCGGCTCCCACACTGGGCTGGCCTCAAAGATTGAATGAAGCAGACTCTGTCACCTGCAGCATTACCCGTGCTTGCCAATAAATATAGATTGTTTAAAGGCAGTGGAATGAGGCTTGTGCTTGTGTGTGTGTGTGTATGTATGTGTGTGTGTGTGTGTGTGTGTGTGTGTGTGTGTGTGTGTGTGTGTGTGTGTGTGTGTGTGTATGTGTGTGTGTGTGTGTGTGCATGTGTGCGTGTATGTGTGTGTGTGTGTGTGTGTGTGTGTGTGTGTGTGTGTGTGTGTGTGTGTATGTGTGTGTGCATGTGTGCGTGTGTGTGTGTATGTGTGTGCATGTGTGCGTGCGTGTGTATGAGTGTATGTGTGTGGGTGTGTGCGTGCGTGTGTATGTGCGTGTGCGCGCGCGTGTGTATGTGTGCGTGCGTGTGTGTATGTGTATGAGTGTATGTGTGTGTGTATGTGTGCGTGTATGTGTGTGTGTGTGTGTGTGTGTGTGTATGTGTGTATGTGTGTGTGTGTGTGTGTGTGCATGTGTGTGTGTTTGTACAGTATATGTGTGTGTGTACGCGTGCGTGGGTGTACGTGGGTGTGTGCGCATGTGTATGCCCGCATGTCTGTGCGTTTGTGTGTGTGTGTGTGTGTGCGTGTGCATGCGTGCGTGCGTGCGTACGTGTGTGCTTGTGTGTGTTTTGGAGAATGCAAGGAAAGCTGTGAGGAAGCTGGAAAGAGTGCAGAGAAGATTTATGTTGCCGAAACATGAGGGACTGAGCTACAGGGAGAGGTTGGGCAGCCTAGGACTTCATTCCTTGGAGCGCAGGACACGGAGGGGGGGTCTTTTAGAGGTATATAAGATCATGAGGGGAATAGATAGGGTAGATGCACACAGTCTTTGAACCAGAATAGGTGAATCAAGAACCAGAGAGCATTGGGTTAAGTTGAGAGGGGGAAGATTTAATAGGAACCTAAGGGGTAACCTTTTCACCCAGAGGGTGGTGGGTGTATGGAACGAGCTGCCAGAGGAGGTAGTTGAGACAGGGACTATCACAACATTTAAAAGACATTTGGAGGGGTAAATGGAGAGGAAAGGTTTAGAGAGAAATGGGCCAAATGTGGGCATCACTTGATCAGCATGGGCAAGATGGGCTGAAGGGCCTTTGCTGCGTTTCTGTGCTGTATGACTCTATAAGCTTTGCTGTGTTGATATCAAGAGGAGATGGGAAAGACACATAGTCAGCAAACAATCGGGCAGGACGTCCACAGGGGGGGAACCCATTGATTTCTGCCCGTGATCCACGATAATGCACTCAACACTGACAATTGGAGATATTAAGAAGATCAATAAGCTGAGCGGTTGGCAGCGAAATATTATTGGTTAGCCAGGTCATGCTGAGCATGGCTCGGGGGAACATCAAACACCGAGGTTTCACCAGTCTGGATAGGGTATTGACACTTCTCTCAGGTCCAGTGGAATAACATCAGACGCTCTCATGTGTTCACGATGAGCAGAGCTCGGCCACTCGGCCCATCGAGCCAATGATGCCGTCCAACAACATCATGGCTAAATCAATCAGTCTGAAGAAGGGTCCTGACCCAGAAACATCACCTAACTGTGTTCTCCAGAGATGCTGCCTGTCCCTCTGAGTTACTCCAGCAATTTGAGTCTTTATTTTAAAAAACAGAACCTGCATGGGCTTTTATACTCCCCTTATCGACTCTAAAACACCAGGACGGCCATCTACCCTCTCTGGATCTTTTTATCTCTCAATTTCCAACCTTCTTTATCTACTAAATAACCTTCAACATTCCTCCTTCTCTTGGAATCCCCCGGATGGCCATTTATCCTCCCAGACTCTTCCGAGTCTGAAGAAGGGTCCCGACCCGATATGTCACCCGTCCTTTTTCACCAGAGATGCATCTACTCACTTGCTCATCATGCCTTGTATGTTCTCATCCGAATAATTGATATGGATGTGGCAAGACGGAATGGGTGACGTTTCGGGTCAAGACTCTTTTTCAGATCGAGAAGGGTCTCGACCGGAAACGTCACCCATTCTTTTCTCCAGAGATGCTGCCTGTCCCACTGAGTTACTCCAGCATTTTGTGTCTATCTTCGGTGTAAACCAGCATCTGCAGTTCCTTCCTACACATTAATACAGCTGTGTTAAGAGCTGCCGTGCAAAATCATGGCTGATCTGATTGTGACTTCACTGTCCCATTCCTGGTCCGCAGCTAACCTTTCACCCCCTCGCTCACCCATCAACCTCTTGCTTTAACAATATTCTTTAAGGACGAGAGGTCCGAACATTTATGACTCCTTGAGAGAAAAAAAATTCCCTTGTTTTAAATGGCAGACACGTATTTTAAATGACTACCCTTGAAGATCATCCCCAAAATGGAAACAACCTCCTCACAGCTATCTCCTCAGTATCTAATATGAAGGGAGAGGTATATTTGTCTGCAGAGAAGACCCTATTTGTGGCTTGTGTAGGAAGGAACTCCAGAATCCAGAACCAGGGGTCACAGTCTTAGAATAAAGGGGAGGCCATTTAAGACTGAGGTGAGAAAAAACGTTTTCACCCAGAGAGTTATGAATTTGTGGAATTCCCTGCCACAGAGGGCAGTGGAGGCCAAATCACTGGATGGATTTAAGAGAGAGTTAGATAGAGCTCTAGGGGCTAGTGGAATCGGGGGATATGGGGAGAAGGCAGGCACGGGTTATTGATTGGGGACGATCAGCCATGATCACAATGAATGGCAGTGCTGGCTCGAAGGGCCAAATGGCCTCCTCCTGCACCTATTTTCTATGTTTCCATGTTTCCATGTTTCTAACTGCAGATGCTAGTTTATACCGAAGATAGAGACAAAATGCTGGAATAACTCAGCGGGTTAGGCAGCATCTTTGGAGAGAAGATATAGGGGACGTTTCCTGTTGAGTTCTTCAGACTGAGAGTCAGGGCAAAAGCTGGTAAAGATGAGGGAATGGGGACCAGGAAAATGGAAGTCATTAAAGATATGAAGGGCGTGTGAGGTGTCTTGGACATAGTTTGGGAGGGATTAGACCATGGGGGATAGGAGCGTTTGACGACACTGGGCCTGTACTCGCTGGAATTTAGAAGAATGAAGGGGCACCTCATTGAAACGTACAGAATAGTAAAAGGCTTTGAGTGAGTGGATGCGGAGAGGATGTTTCCACTTGTGGGAGAGTGTAGGATGAGTCATAGCCTTAGAATTAAAGGACGTTCTTTTAGGAAGGAGATGAGGAAGAATTTCTTTAGTCCGAGGATGGTGAATCTGTGGAATTCTTTGCCACAGAAGGCTGTGGAGGCAAAGTCAGTGAATATATTTTAAGGCAGAGATAGATAGATTCTTGATTAGTACGGGTGTCAGAGGCTATGGGGAGAAGGCAGGTGAATGGGGTTAGGATGGAGAGATAGATCAGCCATGATTGATGGGCGGAGTAGACATGATGGGCTGAATGGCCTAATCTTACTCCAATCTTATGATCTTATGATGGAGTCGAGGTACATGGCAATTTTCAGTGGGGTAGGAGCAGGCAGAAACAAATGGTCTGCCAGGGTAGTTCTGTTTATGGATTTTGGGGAGAAGGTAGAACCGGGCCTTGTGGGGCTGGGGAAACCTCAACCTTGACTCTCAGTCTGAAGAAGGGTCTCGACTCGAAACGTCACCCATTCCTTTTCTCCAGAGCTGCTGCCTGGCCCGCTGAGTTACTCCAGCACCATGTGTCTATCCCAGGGGTGGGGAACCTTTTCATGTTGGAAGGCCGCATTAAGTTCAAATTCAAGTTCAAGTGAGTTTATTGTCATGTGTCCCTGATAGGACAATGAAATTCTTGCTTTGCTTCAGCACAACAGAACATAGTAGGCATTTACAACAAAACAGATCAGTGTGTCCATATACCATAATATAAATATATACACACATTAAGTTAGCTGTAATCTAATAAGGCCGCATCCAAGAAACTTCAATTAGATATAGGATTATTTCATTGAATCTTCTTTTACTCTTTGGTATTTTAAATACGTTCATTTTAAGATTAAAATAAAAATAATAAAAGATGAACAAAAACATATTAATAAAAATAAAAGGATTTGTTCTACAAAATTTGGATTCATGCAAAAGGCCGCACTTAATGGCCTAGAAGGCCGCATGCAGCCTTAAGGCCGCAGGTTCCCCACCCCTGGTCTACCCTGTCTGTAGCTTGTTACCCTGGACGTGATTAAGGGTGAAAATGACTCGCGGATGTGGAGTCCCTAACACCTCTTTCAGCATCCCACAGAGACGAGGTAGCATGCTGCTGGGAACAATGGAGCCTGTGACTACACCTCGACACAGAAGAAAATTCCTGACTAATTTGTGGAAACCCACAGGGGTGGAGATTCTTTGCAACATATTCCCTGGAGCGCCGGCAATGTGGAATTATTGCATTGCAAATGAGACTAAATTATTTTAGGAGATGACCTTTTTACAACCCTGGATCTGAGCAATTGTTTAGTTTAGACGTACAGTATGAAATAAAGGTCCTTCGGCCCATGCCGCCCTTTCGAACACCCACGTTCTATGTTATTCCACTTTCTCATCTGTTTAAGATCTGTTCTCATCGGTTTAAACGGCCACTGTTTATGAATAAGGGGTAAGCCATTTGGAACGGAGATGAGGAAACACTTTTTCACACAGAGAGTTGTGAGTCTGTGGAATTCTCTGCCTCAGAGGGCGGTGGAGGCCGGTCCTCTGGATACTTTCAAGAGAGAGCTAGATAGGGCTCTTAAAGATAGCGGAGTCAGGGGATATGGGGAGAAGGCAGGAATGGGGTACTGATTGGGGATGATCAGCCATGATCACATTGAATGGCGGTGCTGGCTTGAAGGGCCGAATGGCCTACTCCTGCACCTATTGTCTATTGTCTATTGTCATCTGCTCCCTGCACCTCAGGAGAAAGTTTGCAGAGGGCCAATTAACCTGCAGCACCCGCACGTGGGTGGAATGTGGGGGGGAAACCGGAGCACCCGGAGGAAACCCGTGCAGTCACGGGGAGAATATGAAAACCCCGTACAGACAGCGCCCGTAGTCGGGATTGAACCCGGGTCTCTGGCGCTGTAAGGTACCAGCTCTACCTCCGCGTCACTGTGCCTCCCCTCAAACTTGGTAGAGCTCTCTAGAGCAATCGCAAGGATTCCATGTTACCAACAGGTCTCCTCAACAGGTGACGAAGGCCATCGGGCCCATTTTATTGCAGCTAGGAAAAACCACCTCACAATATTCCATAACTTTGGGTTCGAAAGCTTCCAAAAGCTTTCAAATAGCTTTCGAATCATGAAAAGCCTGAATAGAGTCTACGTGGAGAGGATGTTTCTGCTAGTGGGAGAGTCTAGGATCAGAGGGCACACCCTCGGAATAAAAGGACGTACTTTTAAAATGGAGATGAGGAGAAATTTCTTTAGCCAGAGGGAGGTGAATTTGTAGAATTAATTGCCACAAAAGGCAGTGGAGGCCAAGTCGCTGGGTATTTTTAAAGGAGAGATTGACAATTTTTTGTTTAGTAAGGGCTATGAGGAGAAGGCAGGGGTGGAGGGGAAAGATAGATCAGTCATGATTGAATGGTAGAATAGATTTGATGGGCCGAATGGCCTAATTCTGCCCCTATGACTTATGAACTTTGAATTTATAAATATGGAGAGGTTTATCTACTTATTATGACATACAAAACAGGCCATTCAGCCCATTGGATCCATCATTCACACCTCTTCTTGTTTCCCTGTAGCACCTGCAGCAATTTGCTCTCTCAAGCGCCCATCTATCAATGTCCCTTCTGATTGTTTTTTCTGCCCCTTGCCTTCACCAGGGGAAATTTACAGAGGCCAATCCATCTACAAACTCAAACATGTCCTGGGATGTGGGAGGAAATCGGAGCACCCCGAGGAAATTAGTGCGGCCACGGGGAGAAGGTGCAAACTCCACACAGACAACATTGGTCGGGATTAAATCCAGCTCTCTGGAACTGCGAGACATTGGAAGTGTAGGGAGGATTGGAGAGAGGGATGTTCAGCGTTCAAAATCGTGAAGGGGTTTGAAAGAATAAAATAAGCAGAAGCTGTTTTCACTGGCAAGGAAAGCTGGTAACCAGATTGGCAGAATCGAGATCACTGGCAGAAGAAAGAGAGAGAGAGAGAATTTTTTCACACAGCCTGTTGCTGTGATCTGAATCATGCGTCTGAAAAGGTGGTGGAAGCAGATTCAATAGTTAGTTTGAAGTCTGAAGAAGGGACTTGACCCGAAACGTCACCCATTCCTTCTCTCCAGAGATGCTGCGTGCTGTCCCGCTGAGTTACTCCAGCGTTTTGTGCCTATCTTCGGTTTAAATCAGCATCTGCAGTTCCTTCCTATGCAATAGTTAGTTTGGTTTATTGTCACGGTGAGAAGCTATTGTTTTATCTGTTGTTATATAGCTATCTGGAGGTATGGAATATAACATCTAAAAGAAATTGATATAAATGCTTGGGAAAGGGGGAAAAAAAACCAGGCCATTGAGCTAGATGTAGCACGAGTAACTGGGAGGGTCTTTTGAAGATCACGGTGGCGCAGCGGTAGAGTTGCTGCCTCACAGCACCAGAGATCTGGGTTCGATCCTGACTACGGGTGCTGTCTGTGCAGAGTTTGTATGTTCTCCCTGTGATCCCGTGGGGTTTCTCTGGGATCTCTGGTTTCCTCCCACACTCCAAAGACGTGCAGGTTTTGTAGGGTCGGGAAATTGCCCCTAGTGTGTAGGACAGAAATAGTGTGTGGGTGATTGCTGGTTGGCACGGACTCGGTGGGCCGAAGGGCCTGTTTCCATGCTGTATGTCTAAACTAAATGAAACTAAACAGTTCATTGGCTATATTTAAGAGGGAGTTAGATGTGGCTCTTGTGGCTAAAGGGATCAGGGGGTATGGAGAGAAGGCAGGGATGGGATACTGAGTTGGATGATCAGCCATGATCATATCAAATGGCGGTGCAGGCTCGAAGGGCCGAATGGCCTACTCCTGCACCTATTTTCTATGTTTCTATGTTTCTATGTTTCTAAATCAAACCAAATCAAACCAAACCAAAGATAGATACAAAATGCTGGATTAATTCAGTGGGTCAGGCAGCATCTCTGGAGAAAAGGAATAGGTGACGTTTCGGGTCGAGATCCTTCTTCAGACTGGGTCTCGACCCGAAACGTCACCTATTCCTTCCCTCCAGAGATGCTGTCCGCCCCGCTGAGTCACTCCAGCATTTTGTGTCCACCTTCGGTGTAAACCAGCATCTGCGGTTCCTTCTTACATAAAGTGAACCTAACACAGCCAGGATGGGCTGAACGGCCTCCTGTGTGATTCTCTACGAGTCTGCCGACCGCTGAGGTGGCAAAAAAAAAAACCAGTCAGAAAGCCGGCTATGAATCAGCGGCAAGTAACGGCTACACTTTGCGGTGCTCGGTGACAGATTGTTGATGCCTGGGGGATGATTCATCACTCACTGCTGAAGGAAGCAGCTACCAGAGGGAGCCCAGTCTCGGTAGGTGGAACCACATAGAGTTACACCCCGTCAGAACCGCCACTTAAGTGCCTGATGATGACACACTCTTTAACTCTCAGCACTGTGGAAAGGGAGAACTCAACGTATTAAAGGTAGGTAGACACAAAATGCTGGAGTAACTCAGTGGGACAGGCAGCATCTCTGGATCATAAGTTACTCCAGCGTTTTGTGTCTATCTACCCTTTCTTGTAGTGGGTCAAAATACGCTCCGGGATGCATTTAAAAAATTCCACTTTCCTCTCGGCCTTTCACACTGAAGCAATCCCAGTTAAAATTGGGAAAGTTAAAAATCCCCTGGGATGTAATCCCATTAGTCTAACATAAGGTCATAAGTGATAGCAGCCGAATTAGGCCATTCGGCCCATACAGGTCTACTCCACCATTCAATCATGGCTGATCTATCTCTCCCTCCTAACCCCATTCTCCTGCCTTCTCCCCATAACCTCTGAAACATGAGATAGAAGGAATGGGTGACAATAGACAATAGACAATCGGTGCAGGAGTAGGCTATTCGGCCCTTCGAGCCAGCACCGCCATTCAATGTGATCACGGCTGATCATCCCCAATCAGTACCCCGTTCCTGCCTTCTCCCCATATCCCCTGACTCCGCTATCTTTAAGAGCCCTATTTAACTCTCTCTTGAAAGTATCCAGAGAACCGGCCTCCACCGCCCTCTGAGGCTGAGAATGACGTTTTGGTTCGAGACCCTTCTTCAGACTGAGAGTCAGGGGAGAGGGAGACACAGAGATAAGAGAGAGTCAGGTGTGAAAACGAGGCATCTGTGGACTGCTGGTGGAGGTGGAAAATTTAATGGAGATGTGCAAGGCTGTGTTTTTTACACAGAGAGTGGTAGGTGCCTGGAACGCACTGCCAGGGGTGGTGGTGGTGCAGATGCTATAGTGGTGTTTTAGAGGCTTTTAGACAGGCATATGAAAGTGTGGGGAATAGGTAGATATGGATCATAATGGACAGGAATAAATGTGAGGTTATCCACTTTGGTGGCAAAAACAGGAAAGCAGACTATTATCCAAATGGTGGCCGATTAGGAAAAGGGGAGATGCAGCGAGACCTGGGTGTCATGGTACACCAGTCATTGAAAGTAGGCATGCAGGTGCAGCAGGCAGTGAAGAAAGCGAATGGTATGTTAGCTTTCATAGCAAAAGGATTTGAGTATAGGAGCAGGGAGGTTCTACTGCAGTTGTACAGGGTCTTGGTGAGACCACACCTGGAGTATTGCGTACAGTTTTGGTCTCCAAATCTGAGGAAGGACATTGTAGCCATAGAGGGAGTACAGAGAAGGTTCACCAGACTGATTCCTGGAATGTCAGGACTTTCATATGAAGAAAGACTGGATAGACTTGGCTAATACTCGCTAGAATCTAGGAGATTGAGAGGGGATCTTATAGAAACGTACAAAATTCTTATGGGGTTGGTCAGGCTAGATGCAGGAAGATTGTTCCCGATGTTGGAGAAGTCCAGGACAAGGGGTCACAGCTTAAGGATAAGGGGGAAATCCTTTAAGACCGAGATGAGAAAAAACGTTTTCAGAGAGTGGTGAATCTCTGGAACTCTCTGCCACAGAGGGTAGTTGAGGCCAGTTCATTGGCTATATTTAAGAGGGAGTTAGATGTGGCCCTTGTATCTAAAGGGATCAGGGGGTATGGAGAGAAGGCAGGTACGGGATACTGAGTTGGATGATCAGCCATGATCATATTGAATGGCGGTGCAGGCTCGAAGGGCCGAATGGCCTACTCCTGCACCTATTTTCTATGTTTCTATGTTTCTAGGAATGATGAGATCAGTTGAAGGGTCCCGACTCAAAACAGCACCCATTTTTTTTCTCCATAGATGCGGCCTTACCCACTAAGTTACTTCAGCAGTTTGCGTCTATCTTTGGGATAAACCAGCAATTGCAGCAGTTCCTTGTTTCTACGTGAGATCAGTTTTACTTGGCATCATGCTTGGACATCAAAGGGCCTTTTCCTGTGCTGTACAGTTCTGTGTTTCTGTTTCTATGTTCACTGCCCAGTCCATCATCGGCTCTGACCTCCCCACTGTCGAAGGGACTATCGAAGTCGCTGCCTCAAAAAGGCGGCCAACATCATCAGAGACCCACACCATCCTGGCCACGCACTCATTTCACCCCTGCCATCGGGAAGAAGGTACAGGAGCCTGAAAACTGTGATGTCCAGGTTCAGGAACAGTTTCTTCCCGACAGCCATCAGGCTATTAAACACTACAACAATAAGCTCTGAACTACAACAGACTTATTATTATTGCACTATATTAGTTTTACGTATTGATTATGTGTGCATGTGTATATATATACACACTGAACTCTTTATCTCCCGTTATGTACTATGTTTGCATATTCTGTTGTGCTGCAGCAAGCAAGAATTTCATTGTTCTAACTGGGACACATGACAATAAAAAACTCTTGACTCTTGTTCTATGTACAGTATATCATCCCAAAACAAAGTGACACATTTTCAGGGTACTTTCCTACATTGCTTCTAAAATACGTAAGTAGCTGCTAAATGTTGCAGACAAAAGAAACTGCAGATGCAAAAGAAAATTGAAGAAAATTCGTGAGGAACTCAGCCCATCAGACACTATCTGGGGAGGGAAATGGAGAGGCAACACTTCAGGCTGGGACGATGTAAGTAAATGTCAGTTCCGCTCGGTCCGCATTAACCAACCTGATCTCCCGGTGGCTCAGCACTTCAACTCCTCCTCCCATTCCGAATCCGACCTTTCTGTCCTGGGCCTCCTCCATGGCCAGAGTGAGCACCACCGGAAATTGGAGGAGCAGCACCTCATATTCCGCTTGGGCAGTCTGCACCCTAGCAGCATAAATATTGAATTCTCCAATTTCCGGTAGCCCTTGCTGTCTCCTCCCCTTCCCAGCTCTCCCTCAGCCCTCTGGCTCCTCCTCTTCCTTTCTTCATCCCGCCCCCCCCCCCCCCCCCCCCACCCTACATCAGTCTGAAGAAAGGTTTCGGCCCGAAACGTTGCCTATTTCCTTCGCTCCATAGATGCTCCCTCACCCGCTGAGTTTCTCCAGCATTTTTGTCTACAGTCAGTTTCTTCAATCGGTTTTCACTTTCAGTCCCATTTCCCAGCTTTAACTCCCCGATTATTCACATCCAAAGATCCATTTTTCACCACATTATCAATCCCAGGTGTCAATCTATCATCTTTATGCAATTATATTTGACTGCTCATTATTCTGTACAAATACCACCATTTATCCACTTGACTTATACAATCATTTATAGATATCAATTATTCTCTGTGAAATAACTCCTAGGTACACATTAGCCCAGATTCGATAACTCCTGACTAACTCTCATTCACCATGTAAACAATAGATTATCCATTGCTTGGTCTATTGTTTATCGTGAATATTATCTACTCCCAAATATCTATTATTCTATATTTCAAATCACTATTGGCTATCTATTATTACCAGATAACATGTTTAAGAAAAAACTGCAGATGCTGGAACAGTTGAAGGTGGACACAAAATGCTGGAGAAACTCGGCGGGTGAGGCAGCATCTATGGAGAGAAGGAATAGGCGACGTTTCGGGTCGAGAAACGTCAGAAGAACGAAGAGTCTGAAGAAGGGTCTCGACCCGAAACTTCGACAATCCCTTCTTCTCCATAGATGCTGCCTCGCCCGCTGAGTTTCTCCAGCATTTTTTGTTTCCCAGATAACATTCCTGCATTCCCATTATTTTAAATCATTCATTCTGCTATTCTCAGATATCCATTATGACCAGGTTACTATCATTCTTTATTTTAAATCCCTCCGGTCAATTTTTCCTCATATCTATTGTTCCCGGCTATCTAATGTTCCTGGATATCCAAAACTCCCAAGTGTTATTATTATTCGCATTATCGGATATTAGTCTGAGAAACCATCCCTGAATTTTGGCTGTAATACTGAAGAAAATCGAGCTCAACGCTCTCCATCTGTTTCCTTAACACTTGCAGGAAGGTGAGATATTGCTGAGTGCCACAGGCGAGCACACATACACACACAAACTCTCTCAAGAGATAAACTGTAGCCTCTGGCAACCTACATTCCAAGAAGATTTGGCTGGATTTCCACACTCTGTTATGAAGGGTGCTATATATCAACGTTGCAGCTCTTCCACCCAATCCCACATTTTGTTTCGTTGAACAGCTGGGCCAGGGGTGACCTAGAAGCAGCCATTTTGTGGCCAGACCAATTCTTTAACCGGGAGCAGGAAAAACTGGTCAAAGTTAAGATGTCTCGGATGCCATTTTCACGCAAAATCTGATCTGTAGCCTCAGGTTGTAAGACATAAAAATGTACAAAATAGGAGAAGGAGTAGCGATCAAGCCTGTTCTGATATTCAATGGGGGCTTGATCAATCTTCTGCCTCATCTCCAATAGTCTAACGGTGATCAGTCAACATTCCAACAGGACTGTGGATTTGTTTGGTTCTACGACTCGTAATACAGATGTGACTTTAAAACATCTGTAATTGACCATGCTTGTATCTCATCTTTCCAAATAATCTCCTAACTTTGCTTTTTTTTCTGATATGTGCAGCACAGTGGTGCAGCTGCCTTACCGCGCCAGTGACCCGGGTTCAATCCTGACTATGGGTGCTGTCTGTGCGGAGTTTATACGCTCTCCCTGTGACCACGTGGGTTTTCTCATGGTGCTCTGGTTTCCTCCCACACTCCAAAGACGTGCCGGTTTGTAGGTTAATTGGCTTCTGTAAATTGGCCCTAGTGTGTCGGATAGAACCAGTGTATAGGTGATCGCTGGTCTGCGCCGACTTGCTGGGCCAATGTGCCTGTTCCCACGTTGTATCTCTAAATTAAAATTAAACTAAACATTTCAGATAGATCCTCATTACCAATTGCTATTATTTACTTATTTTCTTTCACTATTTATGCGGTCATTCCTTGTTTGAGCCTGATTTACCTGATTTTGTGAATTGCAAAGATAAGGCCCTGTACTCACGATCTTGTGCAAAATTAAGATTCAATGCCCCAAGGATAGGTAATGTATTGTTGAAAAAAATGTTCGGTAGAATGGTTCTTAGAGATTGAGAAAGGGCAAACATGATTCTACAGTTCAAAAATGGATGGAAAGGTAAAGGATAAAAATGACAAAAAAAAGCTGGAGTAACTCAGCGGGACAGGCAGCATCTGTGGAGAGAAGGAATGGGTGACGTTTCAGGTCGAGACCCTTCTTCAGACGAGTCAGGGGAATGGGAAACGAGAGATATAGACAGTGATGTAGAGAGATATAGAACAGAAGAATGAAAGATATGCAAATAGAAGTAACGATGATAAAGGAAACAGGCCATTGTTAGCGGTTTGCTGGGTGAGAACGGGAACCTGGTGCGACTTGGGTGGGGGAGGGATGGAGAGATAGGAAGTGCAGTGGTTACTTGAAGTTAAATCAATATTCATACCACTGGGTGGTAAGCTGCCCAAGCGAAATATGATGCTGTTCCAGAACCAGGTGCGGTTCCTCCAATTTGCGATTGGCCTCACTCTGACAATGGAGGAGGCCTCGGACAGAATAGTCAGTGTGGGAATGGGAAGGGGAATTATGCTTGTCAATTCCATTAAGCGATGAGGTTGCAGTGTAGATTGAGGAGGGGTGGGTAGAAGGATGTTGAGTTGCTATTAAAAATTATCCGATAATGTTTCACACAGGCCATCACACAGTATTGGGCTTGCAGTAATTTATCACCAAGAAATATTGAACTGAAAATAGAGAATAGGAATAAAAAGGTCATTTATCATGATAAGGCAGAGGTTGGAAAAAACGTGGATTGTCTTTTCTGGAGGATAGAAGGCTGAGGGGAGAACTGTCAAGAGTTTATAAAATTACAAGTGGCAAAGATAGGGTGGACAGTCAGAATCCTTTTCCCAGGGTGGGAATATCAAATACTAGAGGGCGTAGGTTTAGGATGAGAATAGGAAAGTCTGAAGGAGATGTGAGGGGAAAGTTTTTGTTACAGAGAGTGGTCGGTGCCTGGAACACACTGTCTCGGATGGTTCACAACTTCACAAGCTATAGGAGTAGAATTAGTCCATTCGGCCCATTGAGTCTACTCTGCCATTCAACCCTGGCTGATCTCTGCCTCCCAATCCCATTTCCCTGCCTTCTCCCCATAATTCTTAATCAAGAATTTGTCTATCTCTGCCTTACAAATATCCACTGACTTGGCCTCCACAGCCCTCAATGAGTTCCACAGATTAACTACCCTCTGACTAAAGAGGTTCCTCCTCGCCTCCTTTCTAAAAGAGCGCCCTTTAATTCTGAGGCCATGACCTCTGGTCCTAGACTCTCCCACCAGTGGAAACATCCTCTCCACATCCACTCTATCTATGCCTATCATTATTTGGTAACTTTCAATGAGGTCCCCCCTCAACCTTCTACACTCCAGGGATGGTGGTGGAAGCAGGCAAAATAATGTTGTTTTATGCAGGGAATGGTGGGATATGGATCATATGCAGGCACATAGGGTTGTCTTAATTTGGTTGAAATGGTCGGCACAGATCATGTGGGCCGAAGGGCCTGCTTCTGTGCTATACTGCTTAACGTTCTATGCTCTATTTTGGGTTTAGCATGTTCTTGTTCCTACTGGGATCCAAACTGGGACTTGAATTTGTCTTTTTGTGACCCAGAAGGTGTCACTTAAGGGAATGAATGTAACTTGTGCAGATTTATTGTCCACGCAAATCTAGGTCGGAAAGTGAACTAGGGGCAAAGGTCAATGAGAATGGAAACACGTCAAGTGGAGCAGAAGTTGGAGAAACCTGTTCATCCAATTTCGCAGGAAAGATTAGGAGAGCAGAATATTTTTCCAAAGGTGGAAGATTGGGGAATGTCGATGTTTTGAGGAATTTGGGAGTCAGACGGGAATCACGGGATGTTATCGTGCTGGTATAGCAAGTTCGGCCCACTAAGTCCGCGTTGACTAGCGACCACCCCGTGCACTAGCACCATCCAACACACACGAGGGCCGATTTTACAATTTTACCAAAGCCAATTAACCTACAAAGCCTGTACGTCTTTGGAGTGTGGGAGGAAAGCGGATCGCCCGGAGAAAACCCGCGCGGTCACGGGGAGAACGTACAATCTCTGTACAGACGGCACCCGTGGTAGGTGATCGAACCCGGATCTCTGGCGCTGTAAAGGGCCTGTCCCACTTTCACGACCTAATTCACGACCTCTGCCGAGTTTGCCCTTGACTCATACTCGCAGCATGGTCGTCACGAGGTTGTAGGAGGTCGTAGGTAGGTCGTAGCAGGTCGTGATGCTAGTCGTAGGTACTCGTGGCACCAAGTAGGTCGGGACGTTTTTTTCTAACATGATGGAAAATGTCCACGAGTAAAAAAGGTGGTGAATTAGGTCGTGAAAGTGGGACAGGCCCTTAAGGCAGCAACTCTACCGCTGCGCCACCGTGTCACACCGATCTAAAATTCTGTACTGAAAACATGAAATGCTCGAGTTACTCAGGAGGGTCCTGATACGAAACATCGCCTATCCATGTTCTCCAGAGATGAGGCCTGACATGCTGAGTTACTGCAACACTTTGTGCTTTTGTTTTATAAACCAGCATCTGCAGTTCCTTGTCCCACCAAAATCCCACGTCTGTTTATCAAAAGTAAAGGCTGGAGGTTTACATCCAGGTAGCTCAGTATTCCCGAATAGATGTTCCCGAGACACCAGATTTGCAATTTGAATTAAAAATTCCATCTTCCACACCTGACTCTGTTGTCCCAAGGCAGGGTTCAATATTTAAAAATTTAGCAATATCTCCCATCATCTTTTATAACGTTCTGAGGCGGCACAGAGACGCAGCATGTAGATCCATTACCTTACGTTGCCGGAGACCCGGGTTCAATCCTGACCTCCGGTGCTGTCTGTGTGGAGTTTGCATGTTTTCCCTGTGATTGTGTGGGTTTCCTCCAGGTGCTCCGGTTTCCTCCCACATCCCAAAGACACGTGGGTTTGTCCGTTAATTGGTGGCTCTAAATTTCCGTGAGTGTTAGGGAGTGAATGGGAAAGTGGGATATCATAGAATTAGGGTGAACGGGTGATTGGAGGTGGGTGCGGGCTTGGTGGGCCGAAGGGCCTGTTTCCATGCTGTATCTCAGTTGACTAAATAAGCCAAAGGTCTGCCTGTGAAAGTTAACCCACTTTAGCCAGAACATCCTGAGCAACCTCACTGCCAAAAAGATAGATCTGGACTTTAGACTTTATAGATACAGTGCGAAAACAGAACCTTTGGACCACCGAGTTCGCGCTGACCAGCGATCACCCCTGTACGCTAACACTATCCTACAAACTAGGGACAATTTACTGAAGCCAAACCCGTACGTCTTTGGAGTATGGGAGGAAACCAGAGCACCCGGAGAAAACCCATGTGGTCACAGAGAGAACATGCAAACTCCGTACAGACAGCACCCGCAGTCAGGATCGAACCCTCGTCTCTGGGGCTGTGAGGCAGCAACTCTACCGCTGCGCCACCGGGCCGCCCTAATCTGGCTCAGGGTATCTGTAGGAAAATTCCTCCCCCCCTCCACAAAAAGCCTAACATGTTTTTTTTCTTATTGAAATCAATTGAAAGAGAAAAAAAAAAACCTTCCTGGCTCCGTTCCAAGGATTCAGCCCAAGAAAATAACAAGTTTCCCCACGTCACTGTCAATTAACATGTGAGAGACACACTGTGAATGATGTTCACATGTACTGGTGGCCACCAGGATACTGTTCTGAGGGGGAATATGTTAAACCAGGTTCCGGGCGGATTTACCATTAGGCTTCATGGGCTGAAGGCTAGGGCCTCGAAATCCAGGGGGCCTCCGGCCAAGAAGGTGTATAATATTTTTTGACACTGTCCTAGGCCTTTCTTACTTATGCTGTCACAACGCACTGTAGTCTCCAAACAACCCTTCAGTAATTTTCCTTGCCCTCCATTTCAGAATAATAGTGTTTTAAGCCGATAACTCGACACTAGCACTGGCAATAAATTAATAAATAAAATAAATAAATAAATAAACAGCGCAGCTTTCCAGCCCCCTTATCTCATTGGCCACGCTCAGCTGCACATCGGTGTCAATCTGGTGGACCATCTTCCTCTAGTTGTGGGGTGGGGGATTAGGAGGGGCCTCACGTGGAACAGCCTTGGGCCTCTCTTCATCTAACTAATCCGGCACTGGCCAGGTGTAAAAAAGGAACAAATCAATTGCCGCTAATTGTTCTGTTAAGTTGAATTTAGAGAAACAGCATGGAAACAAGCCCTTCGGCCCACCGAGTCCACATCGACCATCAGACTAGTTCTATGGGTTTCGGCCCGAAACGTTGCCTATTTCCTTCGCTCCATAGATGCTGCCTGCACCCGCTGAGTTTCTCCAGCACTTTTGTCCACCTTCTATATCATCCCACTTTTGCGTCCACTCACTACACACTCGAGGTAACTTACAGCGACCAATCAACCTGCAAACCTGCACGTCTCTGGGGAATCCAAAGGAAGCACCCGGCGGATAACCGTGTGTTCACGGGGAGAACGTACAAACTCCACACAGACAGCAGCCGAGGTCAGGATCGATGCCGAGTCTGTGGCGCAGTGAGGCAGCAAGTCTACGGCAGCGCCTCTGTGCCACCCTGTCTCAATTGCACTGTCCCTGCAGGTGGATGTAGGGAGGAGAGACCTGAATAACAGGTGACCCCATCAGCTACTCAGACCTGTCCAGTCATAGATTTTCCATGCACTGGACCCAGGTGAGTCCAAACCGCGGGAGCATGAGGTTGCACCATTATAAGGTTGTCAGTTGTACAATGATGTGTCTCACATCTGAATCTAAAGCTTGTGAGTTCAATCTCCTGCCTCCAGAGATGTGAAAACGACACTGGCCTGCACCCCCCGCTGTGGTACAGTGGAACAGCGATTGAGATGAAACATTAAACTCTCAATCTGGACGTAAAAGCTCCCTGGTATCCACCTTTAAAAGACCAGAGGAGTTTAGGGGCCTCACAAGGTGAGACAGTGGTGGCAGAGGCGTTCAGTGGTAGAGTTGCTGCCGTACAGCGCCAGAGGCCCAGGTTCCATCCTGACTACGGTTCAAGAGTCAAGAGCCAAGAGAGTTTATTGTCATGTGTCCCTGATAGGACAATGAAATTCTTGCTTTGCTTCAGCACAACAGAACATAGTAGGCATGAATACAGAACAGATCAGTGTGTCCATATACCATTGTATAAATATATACACACATGAATAATTAAACTGATAAAGTGCAAATAAACAGATTGTTGGCTATTAATGTTCAGAGTTTTGTCCGAGCCGAGTTTAATAGCCTGATGGCTGTGGGGAAGTAGCTATTCCTGAACCTGGGCTTTGCAGCCTTCAGGCTACTGTACCTTCTACCTGAAGGTAGTAGGGAGATGAGTGTGTGGCCAGGATGGTGTGGGTCCTTGATGATACTGCCAGCCTTTTTGAGGCAGCGACTGTGGTAGATCCCCTCGATGGAAGGGAGGTCAGAGCCGATGATGGACTGGGCAGTGTTTACCACTTTTTGTAGTCTTTTCTGCTCCAGGGCGCTCAAGTTGCCGAACCAAGCCACGATGCAACCGGTCAGCATGCTCTCTACTGTGCACCTGTAGGATAGAGAGAGTCCTCCTTGACAAACCGACTCTCCGTAATCTTCTCAGGCAGTAGAGGCGCTGATGTGCTTTCTTTACGGTTGCTGTCTGCGTGGAGTTTGTACGTTCTCCCTGTGACGGTGTGGGTTTTCTCCGGGTGCTCCCATTTCCTCCCACACTCCACAGATTTTGTAGGTTAATCAGCTTTGGTAAGTTGTAAAATTGCCCCTAGTGTGTGTGTGTAGGTCAGTGTAGGCAGGGTGATCGCTGGCTGGCACGGACTCGGTGGACCGAAGGGCCTGTTTCCGCGTTGTATTTCTAAACTCTAAAGCCCCCCCCCAAAAAGTTCTCCCCAGTCCTCTATTGTCAGTCCCGGTTCCTCAATCAGCATCTCTGAGGTTTAACCAGGACTCGAAACATCACCTCTCCATGTTCTCCAGAGATGCTGCCTGACCTGCTGAGTCAATCCAGCACTTTGCGTCTTGCTTTGTAAACCAGCATCTGCAGATCCTTTTTTTCTATCTGGTTGTTTGTGTTTTTGCTGTTTGGGAGATCTTGTTACCCACACTCATGTACCCTACATTATAACAGCGACTTCATTTCATGATATAGTCATCAGCTGCTAAGCTCCATGAAGCCTACCTCTGTGAACAATCTATACCCATGCCATTCCAAGCCTTGTAAAGCTTGGTATCAATTTGTATTTGATAATGCTGCCTTGAAATGCCTTGGGTCATGTCGCCACATAAAGATTGTTACAGAGATGGTTATTATTGTTGTTGTTAATAAACAGCATTTAAGGTGTAAAACCTTCTTCCTCTTGCAATAAACGAAAGCGGAAGGTTAAGCAACACTGAGAGGAAGTTCATTTGATTTGGCCCAAGGATTCGGAGAGTAAACAACAGGAAACGGTCCCTTTATCTCGCAAAGACTGCACAGACCATCAATCGCCCAGCTCCTCTAACCCGACACTAAACCTCCCCACACCCCCATCAACCATGAGTTAGATAGAGCTCTAGGGGCTAGTGGAATCAAGGGATAAGGGGAGAAGGCAGGCACGGGTTATTGATTGGAGACGATCAGCCATGATCACAATGAATTGCGGTGCTGGCTCGAAGGGCCGAATGGCCTCCTCCTCCACCTATTGTCTATGTGTCTATGTAACTTTCCCCAGATTCATGAGCGAAATAGACAGGGTGAACGCACAGAGTCTCTTGCCCAGAGTAGGGGAATCGAGAACCAGAGGTCTCGAACCCAAACGTCACTCATTCCTTCTCTCCAGAGATGCTGCCTGTCCCGCTGAGTGACTCCAGTGTCTATCGTCGAGAACCAGAGCACATAGGTTTACGGTGAGTGGGCAAGGGCAAGATTTAATAGGAACTTGAGGGTAACTTTTTTACACAAAGGGTGGGTGGGCGTATGGAGCGAACTGCCGGAGGAGGTAGTTGAGGCAGGTACTATCACAATGCTTAAGAAACATTTAAGCAGGTACATGGATAGGACAGGTTTGGAGGGATATGGGCCGAATGCAGGTAGGTGGGACTAGTGTCGATGGGACATGTTGGTTGGTGTGGGTAGGATGGAGTGAAGGGGCCTGTTTCCACACTGTATGACTCGCAAATCTACCACCAGGGACTATTTACAGCAGCCAATTAATCTAGCAACTGGGAGGAATCACGGAGGAAGTTGACACGGTCACTGGGAGAGCATGCAGACTCCACACAGATAGTACTGGAGATCAGTGCCAATCCAGGTGCCTTTCACTGCCAGACAATGCCGGTCCTGTCAGAGAGAACCTCAACCACTTCTCTCTATTGAAGGACATTCATTGCCATAGCTATTACTGACCCCACCACCATCAACATCCTAGGACTGCTATTGATCATCAACTCAATTTGATGTAAATACTATAGTTACAAATGGGGAATACTACAGTTCGAGGGTGATAGACACACAGTGCTGGAGTAACTCAGTGGGTCAGACAACATCTCTGGAGAAAAAGGATGGATGTCATTTCGGGTTGGCACCTTTCTTCAGGCTCAAATCCTCCTCTATTGTAACTTTGTTTCCGCCTCTGCATAAGCTGCCTGGCCCCTTGAGTATCTCTAGCCTTCTGTTTTATTTGCTCAGCAATCGAAGACTGAGGAGTTCAAACAAAGACAGAAATTGTTGGAAACCCAATTGGCTTGGTTCGGCAACCTGAGCGTCCAGGAGCGGAAAAGGCTGCAAAAAGTTGTAAACACTGCCCGGGCCATCACCGGCTCTGACCTCCCCACCATCGAGGGGATCTATCGCAGGCGCTGCCTCAAAAAGGCTGGCAGCATCATCAAGGACCCACACCATCCTGGCCACACACTCATCTCTCCGCTGCCATCAGGTAGAAGGTACAGGAGCCTGAAATCTGCAACGTCCAGGTTCAGGAATAGCTGCTTCCCCACAGCCATCAGACCATTAAACACAACTTCAAACAAACTCTGAACTACAACAGCCTATTGCACTTTATCTGTTTATTTATGTGTATATATATGGTCTATGGTATATAGACCCACTCATCTGTTCTGTATTTATGCTTACAATATTCTGTTGTGCTGCAGCAAGCAAGAATTTCATTGTCCTATCTGGGACACATGACAATAAACTCTCTTGACTTGACTTGACTTGACATGTCGGGCAGCATCTGTGGAAGGTGAAACATTAAATGCCTCCACCATTTTCTGTTTTTGTTTCGGATTTCAAGCGTGAGTCAAGTCAAGTCAAGTCACATTTATTTATATAGCACATTTAAAAAACAACTCTCGTTGACCAAAGTGCTTTACATTTGTTATAAGAATAGTATGAACAAACAAACTCCATACATATATACATGTAGCCCTCACTCAGAGGACGTCAAGAAAGGCTTGGGAGTATAGATAAGTTTTTAGTCTTAACTTAAAGGAGTCGATGGAGGGGGCAGTTCTGATGGGAAAGGGGGATGCTGTTCCACAGTCTAGGGGCTGCAACCGCAATGGCGCGGTCGCCCCTGAGCTTATGCCTAGACCGTGGGATATTCAGCAACCCCAAGTCGGCCGATCTGAGGGACCTGGAGGTGGAGTGGTGGGTGAGAAGACTTTTAATGTAGGTGGGGGAAAGCCCATTGAGGGCTTTGTAGACATAGAGGAGGATCTTGAAATGTGAGTGGTTTTTCAAAGTTAAACTAGGGAGAAGGAGTTTGAAGAAGGGTCCCAACCCAGAAGCGTCATCCATTCTTTTTCTCCAGAGATGCTGTCTGACTTGCTGAGTTACTCCAGCGCTGTGTGTATCTCTAAGTTTTTTCAAGTTTGAACAAAGGGTTGGATTGGATGTGATTCAAAGGGATACACCTTGGTTCAACAGAGCTGGTTCCTTGGTCGATACAGAAGGGCCAAACTATGATCATAATCATAAAAGAATCTTAAAACGCAAGAGGGTTTGGCGAATACGGGAGCCACGGTAGCGCAGTGGTAGAGCGACTTCCTGACAGCGCCAGAGACCCGGGTTCGATCCTGACTGCGGGTGCTTTCTGTGCGGAGTTTGTATGTTTTTCCCCGTGACCTGCGTGGGTTTTCTCCGAGATCTCCGGTTTCCTCCCACACTCCAAAGACGTCTGTACGTTAATTGGCTCGGTATATTTGTACAATGATCCCTAGTGTGCGTCAGGTACACGATACAAGATACAAGATACAAGATACATTTATTTGTCACGTGTACCAATTGGTACAGTGAAATGTGTGGTCGCCATACAGCTACACGGATAATAAAGAGCACCGAACACGATAAGGTAGCGTTAATGTGCGGGCATCGCTGGTCGGCGCGGACACGGTGGGCCGAAGGGCCTGTTTCCGTGCTGTGTCTCCAAACTAAACTAAAACTAAACACGATTGAGAGTTGTGAAGTATTTCAGGAGAGTTGTTCCAATGGGCGCACAGATAATAGATCTAATTTAATCCGCAAAAGAATGAGGAGGACATTTTGTAAGAATAAGCAACGAAGGAGTGAATAACTTCAATGCAAAGATAATGGAAAGCGTTGACAGTGCGAGGCAGAATTCCCAGAAAATATAAAATTGGGGATTTCTAATGGCCTCAGTGTACAATATTTAGTTTAATTTAGTTTAGTTTATTGTCACATGTACTGAGGTACAGTGAAAAGCTTTCTTGTTGCGTGCTAGTCAGTCAGCGGATTCAAATCAGTCAGCGGATTCAAATCAAGCCGTCCACGGTGTACAGATACAGGATAAAGAGAATATATTGAGAATGATCCCGGAAGGATGCCTTTTGAATTCTGCGTGCAATTTTGGGCACCCCCTTTGTGAGAGAATATTAATAATGGCAGAGAGACTCATAGAATCAGAAAGTTGCAGGGCACCAACACAGACCCTTCAGCCCACCACATCTGCACCAAACGTTGCACACTGATCTCAATTACCTGCATTGTCCATGGCCTGCTCCGGCTTGGCGACTCGACGGCCTGCCTGCCTGCCTAGATGCTTCACCTTGCGCTTGTCAGAGGTCACAAATTAATTGAGCAGGGACGGGGCAACGACACTGATGAAGGGAAACAAGGACTGAAGAAAGGTCACCATGGAGGAAAAATCGGAAAGACGATCCGGTGTCTGGAAAACAGTCTCCGTGAAACTAACTCGAAAGGTTAAACCACTCCAAACGTCCACCGCTCCAAGTATCTGTCTGCATCTACTTCTCGTCTGAAGCTTTATAGATCATCCAAATAAACTGAGATGAGGATGACTAAGGAAGACAAAAATGCTGGAGAAACTCAGCGGGTGAGGCAGCATCTATGGAGCGAAGGAAATAGGCAACGTTTCGGGCCGAAACCCTTCTTCAGACAGAAATGTCACCTATTCCTTCCACAGATGCTGCCTCACCCGCTGAGTTTCTCCAGCATTTTTGTCTACCTTTAATTTTTCTAGCATCTGCAGTTCTTTCTTAAACATAACTCTCCGGTGTAATATCACAGTTCACATAGTCGGGAAAGCAATCATTCAGAAGCCATTTTAGTCATCGTCGAGGAGATTTTGCAGAGGAGTAGACAAAATGTCGAAGAAGGAACTGCAGATGCTGGAAAATCGAAGGTAGACAAAATGCTGGAGAAACTCAGCTGATGCGGCAGCATCTATGGAGCGAAGGAAATAGGCAACATTTCGGGCCGAAACCCTTCTTCACCTATTTCCTTCTCTCCACAGATGCTGCCTCACAGGTTCAAGGCCTGTGCGCTGCGCTGCGCCTCTTTCTCCTTCTCCGAGCATTTCATTCTCGCCTGATGGATTTTTAGGCCACGGTGGTTCATTAGGCCTTTCCGTAGCTTTGTCGGGTGACTTTCTCACGAAAGACACAGACTGGGGTGCTAACCCAGCCTGTCCCGGGTGCCGTCTCTCCGTGCCGTCAACTGTCTCTCTAGTAGTTCCAAAGAAATATAGGTTTGTAGGTCAATTGGATTTGGTGAAATTGTACATTGTCCCTAGTGTGTAGGATAGTGCGAGTGTACGAGGTGATCGCTGGGTCGGCACGGACTCGGTGGGCTGAAGGGCCAGCAGCACCTCTGGAAGACATGAATA
>CM075996.1:403131-445789 GCA_038087875.1 Malacoraja senta | reverse complement strand
CAAGAAGGAAGGGGGAGCCGGCGTGGGCGGACCGCCGTGAGGGGGTGGGGGTAAACAAAGGGGAACCTGGCACGGGATATTTTGTGACTTCGTCGGCACTCTTTACGTGGCGACTATTTGTATACCTTGGGTGAACAACCAAAGAAGTTCACTGTGATTTGTCACTGTGATTCACAATAAAACATTCGTTCATTCATAGTAGGCCCCCTCCCCTTCGGTCAAGACTGACCATGGGTGATGCATCCTAGTTTGCAGGTGATGTGTGGGTCAGATGCAAGGCTGGGGCGATGTCATATGGAGGACAGGCTGTTGCCCATGCAGCACGCCCCCCCTCTCCACGTCGTTGATCGATCCAAAGGAACAGCAGGGCCGTTACAGTTTAGCACCAGTGCCGACGCAGGAGCTGCCAGAGCGAGGTTGTAGACAACGACAAACTGCCTTAGGGGCTCCGACATTCATTAATTCATTGAGAAAATGGCCATTCAGCCCATGTGGGTCCCAGCAGAACTATCCCACTGCCCACAACTTATTTCCCTCCAGCAGTTTAGTCTCGTTCATGTTCATAAGTGATAGGAACAGAATTAGACCATTCGGCCCCATCTAGTCTACTCCGCCATTCAATCATGGCTGATCTATCTCTTCCTCCTAACCCCATGGTGGGAGTGGCGGTGCCTAACGGCAGCGGCTCAACTACAGTCGTCCATCTTTTTTTAAAATTTTTGTCTTGTTAAATGTATGTCTTGAGCTTAGTTTTTATTATTTTTTAGCTGTGTATATGTGGGGGGTGGAGGGGGGGATGTTGGGGAAACCGTTAATCTCTTCCCTGTACGGGGACCCGACCTTTTCCCTGTCGGGTTTCCGATGTCGTTGGGCCTAACATTGTGGAGCTGGCGGCGGCCTCCGGCCGGGACCAACCTGACGGCTCCAGTCGCGGAGCCTGCGGACCTGACATCGCGGAGCTGCCCGGCTTTGGAGCGGGGAGAGCTGCGGTGGCGCTCGGCTGCGACCCGACTTTGGAGTTTCGGAAGCTCCGGCTGCGGGCCCGGTGGACAGGAACATCGGGAGCTCCAGGTCCCTGGTGGGAGACGGCTTTTCGGAGCTCCCACAACGGCAACTTCTCCCGCTGGAATCGCGAGGTTTGAAGGACACGGAACAAGGCCTAACATCGCCCGGCGCGGGTTAGCGGCCACGGGACTTACCATCGTCTGCCGGGGGCTCTAACATCGGAGCCCCAGTTCGCCTAGACGCTGCAGTTGGACTGCGGGTTGGACTGCTTGAACGGACACGGAGCCGGGGCCTAACATCACCCGACGTGGCTAAATGGCCACAGGACTTACCATCGCCCGCCAGGGGCTTTAACATCGGAGCCCAAGTTCGCCTAGACGCTGCAGTTGGACTGCTGGACCGCGGGTAAAGAACAAAGGGAAGAGATAAGACTTTGCCTTCCATCACAGTGAGGAGGTGTTGTAGACTCACTGTGATGGATGTTTATGTAAACTGTGTTAAGTGTGGGTCTTGGGTTTTTTTGTAATGTAAAAAACTGTAGTAATGATATTTCGTTCAAGCCTAGGTTTGAATGACAATAAATAGCATTCTATTCTATCCTCCTGCCTTCTCCCCCCATAACCCCTGACATCCGTACTAATCAAGAATCTATCTGTCTCTGCCTTAAAAATATCCATCGACTTGGCCTCCACAGCCTTCTGTGGCAACGAATTCCACAGATTCACCACCCACTGACTAAAGAAATTCTTCCTCATCTCCTTCTAAAAGAACGTCCTTTAATTCTGAGGCTGTGACCTCTGGTCCTAGACTCTCCCACTAGTGGAAACATCCTCTCCACACCCGCTCTATTCGTGTTTAGTTTAGTTTAGAGATACAACATGGAAAGAGGCCCTTTACCCCACCGAGTCCACACCAACCATCGATCATCCATTCACATTAATGATATGTTATCCCACTCTCTCATCCACTCCCTGAACATTAGAAGCACTTTCTACAGAAGACCATTGACTGCTGTACAAACCCGAACGTCTTTGGCTTGCGGGAGGAAACCGGATCCCTTGGAGAAAACCTACGCGGTCATAGGGAGAACATGCAAGGCTTCGGCCTACTGGCTCAGGGCCGAAGGGCCTACTCCTGCACCTATTTTCTATGTTTCTATGTTTCTAAGTTTCACAACAGAGAAGGTGGCACAGTGCAGGGCAGCCGACTGCTGTTGACACATACCACATGTGGGCCCTGCTGTGATGAGACTGTCATATGAGGAAAGATTGAAAAGACTAGGCTTGTATTCACTGGACTTTAGAAGGATGAGGGGGAATCTTATAGAAACTTATAAAATTATAAAAGCACTGGACAAGCTAGATGCAGGAAAAATGTTCCCAATGTTGGGCGAGTCCAGGACCAGGTGCCACAGTCTTAGAATAAAGGGAGGTCATTTAAGACTGAGGTGAGAAAAAACGTTTTTCACCCAGATGGATTTCACTGGATGGATTTAAGAGAGAATTAGATAGAGCTCTAGGGGCTAGTGGGATCAAGGGATATGGGGAGAAGGCAGGCACGGGTTATTGATTGGGGATGATTAGCCATGATCACAATGAATGGCGGTGCTGGCTCGAAGGGCCGAATGGCCTCCTCCTGCACCTATTTTCTATGTTTCTATGAAACTCATGCAATGAGTTCGCCAGATCAATCGGTCAGGAGTACCTGAAAGATCACAATCCAGGCGTAGCCAATGTTGTCGAAGTTAATGGCTCCCTTGTGGGGGTTCTTGTCTCCAGTCTGGCACGCAGTGTAGTAGCGGTTCCAGTTGACACAGCCCCCCGTGACGTTGAGCTCCTGGCCCAGCGCGGCGTAGTAGTAATAATCGTCCTTGTCCAGGCAGCAGTCGTGCCCGTTGTCCCTCAGCGCCGGGATCTCGTGGCACCCCATGATCCCGTTGTCTCCGGACAGGGAGCAGATGAAGGGCGTCTCGTCGTCCTTCCCGGGGTGGTAGTACTGAGGCAGGGCGAGGCCGTTGTACCTGTGGGCAAGCAGAAGCAGGCTGAGGAGGCCTGGGTTGTCCACCTGTGGAGTGGGGGGGGGGGGGTCGGAGGGGGGCCCGGTGGAGAGGTGTCACAGGCTTGGTTGTGTTCATAGCAGGGGTTGGGACTTGTACAGAGATGCTGCGGCCCATGAAGTGGTGAGAGTGGGGCCTGTGCAGTAGTGAGGCTGGGCCTGTGTAGTGGTGAGGCTGGGCCTGTGTAGTGGTGAGGCTGGGCCTGTGTAGTGGTGATGCTGGGGCCTATAGTCGTGAGGGTGGGTCTATGTAGTTATGAGGCTGGGCCTCTGTAGTAGAGAGGCTGGCGCCTGCGTAATAGTGAGGCTGCGGCCTGTATAGTTGTGAAGCTGGGGCCTGTGTGGTAGTGAGGCTGGGCCTGTGTAGTTGTGAGGCTGGGGCCTGCGTAGTTGTGAGGCTGGGGCCTGTGTGGTAGTGAGGCTGGGCCTGTGTAGTTGTGAGACTGGGGCCTGCGTAGTTGTGAGGCTGGGGCCTGCGTAATAGTGAGGCTGGGGCCTGTATAGTTGTGAAGCTGGGGCCTGTGTGGTAGTGAGGCTGGGCCTGTGTAGTTGTGAGGCTGGGGCCTGCGCAGTTGTGAGGCTGGGGCCTGCGTAATAGTGAGGCTGGGGCCTGCGTAATAGTGAGGCTGCGGCCTGTATAGTTGTGAAGCTGGGGCCTGTATGGTTGTGAAGCTGGGGCCTCTATGGTTGTGAAGCTGGGGCCTGCGTAGTAGTGAGGCTGGGGCCTGCGTAATAGTGAGGCTGGGGCCTGTATAGTTGTGAAGCTGGGGCCTGTGTGGTAGTGAGGCTGGGCCTGTGTAGTTGTGAGGCTGGGGCCTGCGCAGTTGTGAGGCTGGGGCCTGCGTAATAGTGAGGCTGGGGCCTGCGTAATAGTGAGGCTGCGGCCTGTATAGTTGTGAAGCTGGGGCCTGTATGGTTGTGAAGCTGGGGCCTCTATGGTTGTGAAGCTGGGGCCTGCGTAGTAGTGAGGCTGGGGCCTGCGTAATAGTGAGGCTGCGGCCTGTATAGTTGTGAAGCTGGGGCCTGTATGGTTGTGAAGCTGGGGCCTGCGTAGTAGTGAGGCTGGGCCTGTGTAGTAGTGAGGCTGGGCTGAGAGCTTGGCCTACACAATCGGCCCTATTGGTGAGTGAGAGGAGTTTCAGAGATACGGTGTGGAAACAGGCCCTTCAGCCCGCACTGACCATTGATCACCCCTTACACTAGTTCCATCGGAAGCACTAGGGACAATTTATGGAAGCCAATTAACCTACAAATCTTTGCAATGTCGATAGAAACCAGAGCACCCGGGGAAAACCCACGCAGTCACGGGGAGATTGTACAAACTCCACACAGACAGCACCCAAGGTCAGGATTGAACCCGGTACTCTGGCATAGTAAGGCAGCAACGCTCCCACTCTGTCACCCTGTTGATCCATTGAACCAGGCTGCGGGACTGAGGGATGTGGCGAGGTGTGGAAGGAATGAGAGAGATGCCGGGACTTGAGGGCCTGAGGTCGGGCAGGCTCGGACTCTATTCCTTGGAACGCAAGATCATAGAGTCATAGAGCGATACAGCGTGGAAACAGGCCCTTCAGCCCAGCTTGCCCACACCGGCCAACATGTCCCAGCTACACTAGTCCCACCTGCCCGCGTTTGGTCCATATCCCTACAAACCTGTCATATCCATGTACATGTCTAACTGCTTCTTAAACATTGGGATAGTCCCAGCCTCAACTACCTCCTCTGGCAGCTTGTGCCATACACCCACCACCCTTTGTGTGAAAAAGTTACCCCTCATTTTCCTTTCCATTCTTTTCCCCTTCATCTTAAACCTATGTCCTCTGGTCCTCGATTCACCTACTCTTGGCAAGAGACTCTGTGCATCTACCCGATCTATTCCTCTCATAATCTTATACACCTCTATAAGATCTCCCCTCAACCTTCTGCGCTCAAGAAATCGAGTCCCAGCCTACTCAACCTCTGCCTATAGCTCACACCCTCTAGTCCAGGGAGTCTGTGGAATTCTCTGCCTCAGAGGGCGGTGGAGGCAGGTCCTCTGGATACTTTCAAGAGAGAGCTAGATAGGGCTCTTAAAGATAGCGGAGTCAGGGGATATGGGGAGAAGGCAGGAACGGGGTACTGATTGGGGATGATCAGCCATGATCATATTGAATAGCGGTGCTGGCTCGAAGGGCCGAATGGCCTACTCCTGCACCTATTGTCTATTGTCTATTGTGATCTTATAGAGGTGTATAAAAAGGTCATGAGGGGAATAGATAGGGGAGATGCAGAGAGTCTTTAACCCAGAGTTGGGGGTTCAAGAACCAGAGGATGTAGGTTTAAGGTTAGATGGAGAAGATTTAACAGGAACTTGAGGGGCAGTTTCTTCATACAGTGGTGGTGGGTATATGGAACGAGCTGCAGTTGGGACAGGTACTGTAACACAATTTAAAAGATACTTGATAGACACAAAGTGCTGGAATAACTCAGCAGGTCAGGCAGCATCCCTGGCTGAAAAAGGATAAGTGACATTTTGGTTTGGGACCCTTCTTCAGACCCAATCATCCATCCATTTTCTCCAAGGATGCTGACAGAACCCGCTGAGTTACTCCAGCACTTTATGTGTCTATCTTTGGTATAAATTAGCATCTGCAGTTCTTTGCTTCTACAGTTTAAAAGACATTTGGACAGGTACATGATGGCTAGGAAAGATTTAGAGGGATGTGGGCCAAACGCCGGGCTGGTGCGACTAATGTGTGGATGGGGCACCTTGGCCGGTATGGGCAAGTTGGGCCGAAGGGCCGGTTTCTGTGCTGTGTGAAGTTGGAGACTGGGGGGGGGGAGGGGGGTAGATAATGAATCTCAATATGAGTAGAAGGGTACTCCAAAGACGTACAGGTGTGCAGGTAAATTGGCTTGGCCAGCGTAGAAATTGTCCCTCGTGTGTGTAGGATAATGTTAATGTGCGGGGATCGCTGGTCAGCACGGACTCGCTTGGCCGAATGGGCCTGTTTCCGCGCTGTGTCTCTCAAAGTGAGGATACGGGGTCCAAGTGTGTGAGCTGGCCCGGCGGATCCCTGGGGAGGAGATCGTCCTTCATCAAACACCACGGCGGTGAAGATGCTTGTCATTATTTGACACAAGTTTGAATAATTTAACTCCACAACTCGGGATGCCACACAATCTGATGAATTATTCACGACGTTGATGACTTTCAAAGCTCCCATTCTTTAATGGAACATTCTGCCCAATGGAAGTGAAAACCGCAGCATTGGTTAGACCCTTACATGCGCCTGGGACCCGTACAAGACTGGTCATATCAACAAACTACAATGGGGTGCAGAGGAAAGCAGCCCGCGTTTGCATCGGGAACTACAATAGAGGTAGCAATGTCACCCAGATGCTGTCCGACCTGGAGTGGGAATCGCTGGAAACAAGAAGGGCAAGGAACAGACTAGCCGTGTTGTACACGATTCACAAGGGGATGGTGGGCATAACTGCAGATAGATACATAACGTACTCAACAGAAAGGAGAACAAGAAAGAGAAATGAAAATGCAAATAGAAACCGCATTCGCCAGGACAGATATTTACAAGAACTCATTCTTTGTAAGAACTTTAAGGGAATGGAATAAACTAGACAACAATATAGTCAAATCATCTTCACTAGACAGGTTTAAAGGGGCACTAACACCACGTTAGTGTGCACAACACATCCAAGTTGGCGATATGCAGAGTACTGCCCTGCCCACTACAAATTCAGAAGGTTCAGAAGATTCTTCTCTTCCCATCGAGGATGGGGGAGAACCTCATTGCTAGTGACCGCATAAGCATTGTCACTTGATGGGAGTGGATAGAAGGGTAGTGGCGGGGGGGGGGGGGTGAGGTGTGGGTAGGGGGGTTGAACATTCACAGAGTGAGGTGTGGAGGGAGGGGGGTGAGTTGAGCTGGGCTGGGCTGGGGGGGGGGGAAGACTCACAGGGTGAGGTTCTCCTCCAGGTAGCAGCGGTTGCGCAGGAGTCCGGCCCACAGCTGCACACCGATGATGCCGAAGATGAAGAAGACAAAGAAGCAGAGCAGGAGGACGTTGCCCAGCATGGGGAGTGTGTCGAGCAGCAGGTTGACCAGGATCCGCATACCTGGGCACGGCAGGGAGAGAGAGAGACTCCGTCACCACAGGGGGGCTGCAGCCCCCAGCTCCGAAACACCAGCCATACAACCTCCCCCCCCCCACACACACTGCCCAGCCCCCCGCCCCCTCCCTCTCCCCACACTGCCCAGCCCCCCTCCCCCACCCACCCCCCACACTGCCCAGTCCCCTCCCCCACCCTGCCCAGCCCCCCTCCCCCTCCCACCCTGCCCAGCCCCCCTCCCCCACCCCCCCCCCACTGCCCAGCCCCCCTCCCCCTCCCACCCCCTACACTGCCCAGCCCCCCTCCTGCCCCCCACACCGAAACCTCGTGCCCAGCCCCCCCTCCCCTCCCCCTCCCCATCTCCCCCACCCCCTCCCACCCCACCTCCCCTCCCCCTCCCACCCCACCATCTCCCCCTCCCCCCTCCCACCCCCCCCATCCCCCTCCCTCACCTACCCGACCCCCACCGTAACCCCGTGCCCAGCCCCCCTCCCCCTCCCACCCCCCATCAAACCACCCCCTCACCCGCCCCCCCACCGAAACCCCGTGCCCAGCCCTCCCTCCCACCCCTTCCCCACATCCCCCACCGAACCCCCCATCAAACCCTCCCCCTCCCACCCCCCCACCACCCATCAAACCATCACCCCTCCCACCCCCCACCACCCCCTCCCCCTCGCACCCACCTTCCCCCTCCCCCTCCCTCACCCGCCGACCCCCACCGAAAACCGGTGCCCAGTCCCCCCTCCCACCCCCCCCTCCGAACCATCCCTCCCACCCCCCATCAAATCCTCCCCCCCGCCCCCCTCCCACACCCCTTCCCACATGCCTCCCCCATAGAATCCTCCCTCCTCCCCCCCAACCGAAACCCCGTGCCCAGCCCCCCCTCCCCCACCCCCCTTCCCACATACCCCCCCACCGAACCCCCCCTCCCACCCCCCATCAAACCCCCCCCACTCACCCGACCCCTTACCGAAACCCCATGCCCAGCCCCCCCCATCTCCCCTTCCCACCCGCCCTAGGGACCCATCGAATCCTGTGCCCACACCCCGTAAATCTCTCCCCCACCCCCCATTTCCCACTCCCACCTCTTCCCCCACCCACCTATGGAACCCTCCCACCCAAACCCCACCATTCCCTCCCGTTCCCCCCACCCACCTCCCATCGAATCCCCGGCCCACACCCCATAAATCTCTCCTCCACGCCCCATCTCCCCTGCCCCCCTCCCTCCCACACCCCCCCCATAGAACCCTCCCTCCCAACCCCCATCAGACCCTCCCCCTCACCCGCCCACCCCACCCCTACTGACCCCTCCCGTCTGTGGAGTGTGGGGGGAAACCGGAGCACCCGGAGAAAACCCACGTGGTCACGGGGAGAACGTACAAACTCCGTACAGGCAGCGCCCGCAGTCAGGATGGAACCCGGGCCTCTGGCGCCGTGAGGCAGCAACTCTACCGCTGCGCCACCCGTGCTGCCACTCCCCCGTCACTTCCCCCAACCCGAGTCCCACCTCACTCCTTCCTTCCTTCCCTCCCATCCCTGTCCCCCTTCAACAACCCCACCTCCCCCTCCCCTCACCCTGTACCCAGCTACTTCTCTCCAGCTGTCGTCAGGCAACTGAACCATCCCACCACAACCAGAGAGCAGCGCTGAACCACTATCTACCTCATTGGTGACCCTCGGACTATCCTTGATCGGACTTTGCTGGCTTTACCTTGCACCAAACGTCATTCCCTCATCATGTCTCTACACACTGCAAATGGATCGATTACAATCACCATTGTAAAGCACTTTGGTCAACGAGAGTTGTTTTTAAATGAGCTATAGAAATAAAATTGACTTGACTTGACATTTGTTGTCTTTCCGCTGGCTGGATAGCAGGCAACACAAAAGCTTTTCACTGTACCTCGGTACATGGGACAATAAGAACTACGCAAACTAAAACTCTGACCCCTGGTCCGACTTTCCTCTCTCCTCTCTACCTTCTAGTCTCCCCTAGCTCCATTGCCCTCTCTGCCACCCTCCTTTCCTCCCTGACCCGCGTCCCCTCTCTAATAATAATAATAATCATCATTTTATTTACTGGCGCCTTTCTAAAACCCAAGGACACCTTACAATGCATAGAATCACAAAAATACAAAAATAAAAAATAAAATACAAAACACATAATCGGAATAAATTAAATATAAAAACACCACAGTACACAAATCAAGGACAGAATTCAATTTCAAGAGCACCAAAAGAAAATAAGAAACACAATTTCTCTGTCACCTACCACCTCCGCCCCGCCCCCATCTCCCCCATCTCCCTCCATCCTCCGCTGAGCTGCCACCAAACCGCAGGTCGGTAAAACATGTACGTCAGGAGTCAGGGTTGGGTAAGAAGAGGGATGCTTACGACTCATCGAAAACAGTAATTAAGAAACTAAATTAGCTTCCGCGAAAATTGAAAGTTAACCAATTCGGAGATAATGGCGTGTTTCATGTTAGAGCAGGCTGAGTAATTAGGTTGAGGATTATGACGAACCAAGTGTTTAAAGGCTGTGGGATGCGTCTGTGTAACACGAGCGGGTTTTACAATTCCCTTAATGAAGATATAATCTATTAGCGATCCCCCGCCACTTCATCTTCTGGCATCTGAGTACTTTGCTGCTGTTTTATTTCCATTAAGGTAACAAGATACATGGAAGCGTCACGGGTTTTTGCTTCAGAGAGGCAGCTGGCTGCCGCTCGAAGCAGGAAGGCGCGTGGGAACGATTTGAAAGGCCATTCCCTGCTGTCCCTCATCGGCAGACATAGTCACTCTGGGGGCAAATGGAAAACACCAATCGGCGACTGTGTCTTGGTTTCTTGGCCCTCCAAAATATTCCAAATTGGAATTTAAACTGGAGGTGGTGGAGGGAGGACTTAAGCCAGGAAGGGTTTTTGGGGAGAAAGAGCTACCTTACATTTAGTTGCATCTGGTTGGGGAACTATGGTAGGGTGAAGATTATTCCATGCTTTAACTGTGCGGGGGAAGAACAAATTGCTGTTCTGCAAACAGCCCAGGAAAATCAGGCCGCATTTGGAGCACTGCGAACAGTTTTGGGGCCCCATATCTGAGGAAGGATGTGCTGGCTCTGGTGAGAGAGTCCAGAGGAGGTTTACAAGAACGATCCCGGGAATGAGTGGGTTAACGTATGGTGAGCGTTTGACGGCACTGGGCCTGTGCTCGCTGGAATTTAGAAGAATGAGGAGAGGGGGGGGGGGGGGTCATTGAAATGGGGAGAAGGCAGGCACGGGTTATTGATTGGGGAGGATCAACCATGATCACAATGAATGGCGATGTGCTGGCTCAAAGGGCCGAATGGCCTCCTCCTGCACCTATTTTCTATGTTTCTATGTACCACATAGTGAAAGGCTCAAGATAGAGTTGATGTGGAGAGGATGTCTCCACTAGTGGGAGAGTCTAGGACCAGAGGTCACAGCCTCAGAATGATCTATCTCTCCCTCCTAACCCCATTCTCCTGACCTCTCCCCATATCCTCTGACACCTGCACTAATCAAGAATCTATCTATCTCTGCCTTAAAAATATCCATTGACTAGGCCTCCACAGCCTTCTGTGGCAATAAATTCCACAGACTCACCACCCTCTGACTAAAGAAATTCCTCGTCATCTCCTTCCTAAAAGAACGTCCTTTTATTCTGAGGCTGTGACCTCTAGTCCCAGACTCTCCCACTAGTGGAAACATCTTCTCCTCATCCAGGATGAATTCAAATTTAAAATTAAAATTTGAGAAAACTTTAGGAGCAAAATGGCGTGATCAGGATAGTGCTGCCTGAAAATGTTGTGGATAGGAATTCAACAGGGAACTCCAAGAGAGAATTGTGTTTATATTTTAAATACGTATCAAGTTGAAAGAACTAGCATAGGTACGATGGACTGAATGGCCAGTCGCGGGGTCCATAGCTGGTTGCTGTATGTGACCTTTAGGAGGCTTTTAGATAGGCACATGGAAGTGTAGGGTATAGAACACTTCCTCTTCTCCCCTCTCCCATCGGGCGAAAGGTACAGAAGTGTGAAGACGCACATTTCAAGATTCAGGGACAGTTTCTTCCCAGCTGTTATCAGGCAACTGAACCATCCCACCACAACCAGAGAGCAGTGCTGAACTACTATCTACCTCACTCACTGGTGACCCTTGGACTATCTTTGATTGGACTTTGCTGGCTTTACCTTGCACTAAACGTTATTCCCTTAAGGGCCTGTCCCACTTGGGTGTCATTTGCGCGTAATTTACGCGACATCTTTTACGCGTCACGACGCACCCCTTGTGCCGAGCACGTGATGCGCGCATGGTGCGTGGTGAAGTAGGCAGTGACGCGCGGTCGCCCGCGGCGCCCCAGGATTTGGGGATTCACAAAATCTTCGCGCGCCATCTGCGTGAGACGCAAATGTCGCTCAAGTGGGACAGGCCCTTTACCATGTATCTATATGCTGTAAATGGCTCGATATTTTCTTTCCGCTGGATAGCAGGCAACAAGAAAGCTATTCACTGTACCTTGGTCCACGTGACAATAAACTGAACTGAACTTGTAGAAATAAAGAACTGCTGATGCTGGTTCATACCAAAGATAGACACAAAGTGCTGGAGTAACTCAGTGGGCCAGGCAGCATCTCTGGAGAAAAAGGATGGCAGGCGTTTCAGGTCGTGACCATTCTTAAGACTGAAATATGGATCATGTACAGGCAGTTCATCTCGGCATCATGTTGCGGTCACAGGAGGAACGTACAAACTCCGTACGGACATCATCTGTAGCCAGACGACCCGAGGTTAGGATTGAACCTGGGTCTGCATGTACATGCAGGTGAGTTCAGTTTTTTTAACTTGGTAACCCGGTGGTGTGGCCGAGCGGTCTAAGGCACTGGATCAAGGCTCCAGTCTCTTTGGCGGTGTGGGTTCGAATCCCACCGCTGCCATTGTTTTTGGGCAGCACGGTGGCGCAGCGGTAGAGTTGTCGCCTTACAGCGCATGCAGCACCGGGTTCGATCGCATGGAGTTTTGTCCGTTCTCCCCGTGACCGCGTGGGTTTTCTCCCGAGATCTTCGGTGTCCCCCCACACTACGTACAGGTGTGTAGGTAAATTGGCTTGGTAAATTGTCCCTCGTGTGTGTAGGACTGTGTTAATATGCGGGATCGTCGATGGGCTGAAGGGCCTGTTTCCGTGCTATATCTCTAAACTATACTTGGCATCGGCAGAAACATTGTGGGCTGAGCTGTACTGTCCTACCCGCTACATATTTCATCCCAGTGAGTTCAACCTGTTGCTTCAGCCTCTTTGTTTTGTTTTGTTTTGGCTTTAGCTCTCTCCTGACTTTTCAAAATGTCCTTCTCAGACAGTTCACTTGACTGCGAACCCTGTTTGAACCCAGATGGCAATGCAGCTGGAACCGCGGGCCCTTTGCCAAGCCGTCAGCTCGCCGTGTTAAATTATCATCCTCTCAGTCTGCAAAGTGAATCCCACCGAGTCGGATCCCATGGAGACAGTGAAGCACAGGAACAGGGGGGCCCTTCGGCCCACAACACGCTGCCAGATTAAGACTGGTCTCACCTGCATGTCCACGGAGACCCAAGTTCAATCCTGACCTCGGGTCCTCTGGCTGCGGGTGCTGTCCCTTGCGGAGTTTTGTCCCTTCTCCCTGTGACCTGCGGTGGGCCGAAAGGCCCATCTCCACGCTGTATCATCCCCAAGGATGCAAGGGAACTGCGGACGCTGGTTTACAAAAGAAAAATGGCGCAAAGTGCTGGAATAACTCAGTGGGTCGGGCAGTATCGCTGGAGAACATGGACAAGTGACATTTTGTGTCAGGACCCTTCTTGGGGGGGGGGGAACTGGGGGGGGGGGGACTGAGGTAAAGGGTGGGGGGGGAAGAAAGCTGTAATAGAGGAGGGTAGGACAAGCCTGTCAGGGAATAGGTTGATAGTCAGGAGGTTTCTCCATAGGCAGATTGGGAGGACAAAGGCCAGAGGATGGATAGACTGAAGGTGTGTGACAGGAGGATTGAAGAGGTGCAATCGGTGAAGCCGGAGGAAAGGATGTATGTGGAAGGGGAGGGGGGTGGGAGAAATAGGTGCAAGCAGGAGTGGTGGGGGGTGGGGGGGGGGGAAGGATATGAAGGAAATGAGGGAGTCGCATGTGGAGGTAAATGGATAGGCAATGTTTCAGCCGAGATCCTGTTTCAGATTCAATGTAAAAGGCAGGTTGAGTTTATTCAGCACCATGGACAGGGCCACTGAGCACTTCTGTGTAGGAAGCAACTGCAGATGCTGGTTTAAACCGAAGATAGACACAAAAAGCTGGAGTAACTCAGCGGGACAGGCAGCATCTCTGGAGAGAAGGGATGGGAGACGGTTCGGGTCGAGACCCTTCTTTCAGACTGAGAGTCGGGGAGAGGGAAAGGAGAGATATAGACGATGATGTAGAGAGGTAAAGAACAATGAATGAAAGATCTGCAAAAAAGTGACAATGATTAAAGGAAAGGGACATTGCTAGCTGTTTGTTGGGTGAGAACGTCTTCTGTTTGCAGCCTTATACATTTATGTGCAAATTAATTCCCCAAATGAACTCGTGGAACAAATTTAGACTTTAACCTTTGGAGATACAGGACGTTTGGACAACCCAGTCCGTGCCGACCAGCGATCACCTCCCTTACACTAGCGCCATCTTGCACACTAGGGACAATTTTTGCGTAAGCCAATTGGGAGAACGTACAAACTCCGTACAGACAGGATCGAACCCACGCTGTGAAGCGGCAACTCTACCGCTGTGCCACCGTGCCGCCCCAAAATTACCCGCACCCTTCAGCTCATGACTGGGGGGGGTATCTAGCGTTAGGTCCTGGTCGGTCAAGTACCCTTGGCGTTGCGGCATCATGGTTTGCAGTGTTTCCGGAATTGTTCCAAAATTAAAATGTTGAAAATGAATGGATATTCCACTTGGGTCGCTCACAAACCTACAGTATGAAGATGGGGGATAAACACAAAATTGCTGGAGTAACTCAGCGGGGCAGGCTAGCATCTCTGGAGAGAAGGAATAAGTGACGTCACCCATTCTTTTGCCCAGCTTCGGTGTAAACCAGCATCTGTAATTCTCTCCTATACCGTATGAATATGGAATTGTCTAATCTTAAGTGACATCCACTGCCCTCTCTCCCGTTCCTGTGCCAACCCCCACCCATTTCCTGGACGGTACGGACTTGGTGGGTCTCAGGGCCTGTTTCCGTGCTGTATCTCTAAACGACACTGAACTATACTAACTGTGCGGTTATGGAAATGAAGAGGGCTGACGGGAGCCCTGAAGTGGTATAAGACGTCACAATACTTTTTACAATGTTACAATATGCTTCTCTGCGGATTGTCACCTTGTCGTGGTGGAGAAGCTTGTGTGGTCCTGAGATCCTGAGAGCGATGCCGTCTGGAGCTATGCTCCTGGTAGGGCCACCCATGGCGGTAAGGTCGAGGGGGAGGTCACTGACAAAGAGCAATCCAACCAAGACCTCAACGGTGGAACAGGCGGAGGACGATGGCTGACCTTAGTGGAGCGTCACAACAGCTGGGAAGGCGGATGAAGGCTGCAGCAGAAAAGGGTCTCCGGTCGTCTTGGACTCCATGCCACTGGATCCTGACCTAGATCTGTCAAGGACCGTGGGGTGGCTGTCTGTGCACCAGTCTCCCACGTTAAACAAAGTCACGCACAGGCGTCCTCCATCTAGGGAATAGCACCCTGGAGACACCCATGGTCAGCCATGACGGCAGGGGGCCGAAGAAGATGACTATATTACAATAGTTACAGTTGCAGAACACAAAGATTTACAAGGGTGTTGCCAGGACTTGAGGGCCTGTGCTACAGGGAGAGGTTGAGCAGGCTGGGGCTGTATTCCTTGGAGTGCAGGAGGATGAGAGGGAATCTTATAGAGGTTATGAGGGGAATAGATAGTGGAGATGCACCAAGACTTGGCCCCAGGGTCAGGGATCAACAAAAAACAATCTATCACACACACACTAGGGACAATTTACAATATTTTACCAAAGCCAGTTAACCTACAAACCTGTACATCTTTGGAGTGCGGGAGGAAACCGGAGCAGCCCGGAGAAAACCCACGCGGTCACGGGGAAGAACATGCAAACTCCGCACAGACAGCACCCGTAGTCAGGATCGAACCCGGGTCTCTGGCTCTGTGAGGTGGCAACCGCTCCACGACGAAGGTAAAGAGAAGGTGGCAGTGAGCTGGGCACAACTGGCATGAAGGCAGAGAGAGAGTCGCTCCGGCATAATGTAGGTTAAAGCAGACCTGGAGGCATTGATGTTCAAGTCTTCACCAGGATGTTTGCTCATTTCAGCTGTCACATTGAACCACAAGATGGATGATGGTTTTGTCCCTGCAGTCAACATCAAGGCAAGAGGACGACAAGTCATCAAATGTCAAGGCCTTGTGTTTACTTCGCAACTTGTGAAATCCCTCCAAGATCTCTGATGGATATAGATGCCTCTGAAACCAGCTATTAGTTTGGTTTCAAGATAGGCACCAAAAGGCTGGAGTAACTCAGCGGGACAGGCAGCATCTCTGGAGAGAAGGAATGGGTGACGTTTCGGGTCGAGACCCTTCTTCAGACTGATTGGTTTAGTTTAGCTCAGTTTAGAGAGCCAGCGCGGGAAACAAGCCCTTTGGCTCACCGGGTCCGCGCACGACCAGCGATCCCCGCGCATTGACACTGTCCTACACGCACCAGGGACAATTGTTACATTTTTGTACCAAGCCAATTAACCTACAAACCTGTACGTCTTTGGAGTGCGGGAAGAAACTGAAGATCTCGGAGAAAACCCACGCAGGTCACGGGGAGAAAACGTACAAACTCTGTGCAGTCAGGAACGTACCTGGGTCTCTGGCGCTGTAAGCGCTGTTAGGCAGCAACTCTACCGCTGCGCCACCGTGACGCCCTATTGGAGGTATGCGGTCAAAGAAAGCCGAAAACAAGATTCCATAAACTGCGACGTTCCATTTAATTAGGCCTAATTGATCTATTGCACACTTGACGGGCCAAATGGACTCTGTGTGTCTACCCGATCTATTTCTCTCATAATTTTACACACCTCTCTAAGATCAACCCTCATCCTCCTTTCACCAAGGAATAATGTCCTAGCCTGCTCAAAAGCTCAGGTCCCTCAAGTCCTGGCAACATGCTCGTAAATCTTCTCTGCACTCTTTCCAGCTTGACAATAGACAATAGACAATAGGTGCAGGAGTAGGCCATTCGGCCCTTCGAGCCAGCAACGCCATTCAATGTGATCATGGCTGATCATTCCCAATCAGTACCCCGTTCCTGCCTTCTCCCCATATCCCTTGACTCCGCTATTTTTAAGCCCTATCTAGCTCTCTCTTGAAAGTATCCAGAGAACCTGCCTCCACCGCCCTCTGAGGCAGAGAATTCCACAGACTCACCACTCTCTGTGAGAAAAAGTGTTTCCTCGTCTCCGTTCTAAATGGCTTACTCCTTAATCTTAAACTGTGGCAACAGCTTTCCTATAACAAAGTGACCAAAACTGAACACGATACCCGAATAGTGAAAGGCCTGGATAGAGTGGATGTGGAGAGGATTTTTTCACTGGTGGGAGAGTCTAGGACTAGAGGTCATAGCCTCAGAATTAAAGGACATTCCTTGGAGTAATTCTTGATTAGTATGGGTGTTAGGGTTATGGGGAGGAGAATGGGGTTGAGAGGGGAAGATAGATCAGCCATGATTGAATGGCAGAGTAGACTTGATGGGCCAAATGGCCTAATTCTGCTCCTATCACTTATGAAGCTTCACCAATGTCTTAATTCGCCTATCCAAGTTCGCCAGAGATGACGCAAATTGGAGGAACAGCATCGCATATTTCGCTTGGGCTACCTACAGCCCAGTGGTACGAATATTGATTTCTCTAACTTCAGGTAGCCCCGGCATTCCCTCGCTCTCTATCCCTCCTCCACCGAAGTCGCACCAGCTTCTCGTTTACACTCAACTTAAGGGCCTGTCCCACTTGGCGATTTTTTTCGGTGACTGTCGGCATCATTGACTGACGTATCAGGTCACCGAAAAAGACGCGGCGTGATGACGTATTGACGCACGGTGTCTCCTCAAGTGATGCAACATTTTTTTTGTCGCCGTTGGATTTTGAAATGTTCAAAATCTTTCGGCAACCCTGGTACGTCAGTCAATGACGCCGGTAGTCACCGAAAAAATCGCCAAGCGGGACAGACCCTTAACAGCAAACAATGGCCAGTTTCCTTTAACATCGTTACTTTTATTGCATATCTTTCATTCTTTGTTCTTCATCTCTCCACATGGATGCATCTCTCATCGTTCATATCTCTCGTTTCCCTTCTCCCTAACCACTCTGAAGAAGAGTCTTGAACCGAATCCCTTCTCTCCAGATACGCTGCCTGTCCCGCTGAGTTAAGGGGCTGTCCCACTTGGGCAACCTAATTGGCGAGTTTAGGAGCGTTTGAAAAAATGACATGTTGAAGACCTCCATCGACTTTGTTCGACTATGTTGAAGACTAGCTTCAACTAGCTACGACTAACTTTGGGAAAATTGGACACCGAATAGCGGAGAGTGAAGACGACCTCCTTCGATCTCCTTCGACCTCCCTTCGACTATGATGAAGACTATCTACGACTACCTTCGACTACCCTCGACTACCTACGACTAACATGTCGACCTACTACGAATAAACCTACGAGTAAAAAAAGTGTCGATTTTTTCCATGGCGACCTTTTTTTACTCGTGGGCATTTTTTAACATATTGAAAAAAACGCCGCGACCTAGCTGAGGCCTCGAGTACGTGGAGACCACTCTGGAGCATGAAGGAGAGTTACGAAGACCTCCTACGACCTCGTGTCGACCATGCTGCGAGTATGAGTCTAGGGCAAACTCGCCAGAACTCGAGGATTAGATCGCCCAAGTGGGACAGGCTGTTTACTCCAGCTTTTTCGGTCTATCTGCAGAGATGATGCCTGATCCACTGAGTTACTCCAGCACTTTGTGCCTTTTTGATGCGTGATCGCTGTGCTGGCCAGGAGTCAGATGGCATGTTGGTGCTGCAGAGTAACCCACTGGACTTCACATTGGATTACTGCTACTGTTCCTCACCCATGGAATTAACACGGGTCCCAGGGCGATTGAAGCAAGATTTCTCTGACCCAGCAAACTCCTGTTGTGGCTGGAAGCAGATCACAGGATGGAATGAGCGGTGAAGCTGACATTGTTGAATAAATCAGTCAGTTTCTCTGCCACAGCGATCTGAAAGAGGTGTCCATCACGCCAATTTAAAGGGAAGCACTGAATACTCGTAATCTTTTTGCTGTGTGACAAGTCATAATAATGCTTATGTGTCCGCAAAAATAATCGTCCAGCTTCAACTCAGCGGGTCAGACAGCATCTCTGGAAAAAAGGAATAGATGACCTTTTAGGTCGAGACCCTTCTTCTCGACCCACAACGTCACCAATTATTTTTCTCCAGAGATGGTGTCTGACCCTCTGAGTTACTCCAGGTTTTTGTGTCTACTGCTTAAAGGGCCTGTCCCACTTGGCCGTCATTTGCGCGTCACGCAGATGGCGCACGAAGATTTTGTACATCACAAAATCCTGCGGCGCCGCGCGCGGCTGCGTGTCACTGCCTATCTCATCGCGCACCATGCGCGCATCACGTAAATGATGTCGCGTAAATTATGCGCAAATGACGGCCAAGTGGGACAGGCCCTTTAATCAGCATCTGCAGTTCCTTCCTACATAAAAGCTTAGTTTAGTTTAGTTTAGAGATACAGCGCGGAAACGGGCCCTTCGGCCCTTGAGTCCGCGCCGACCAGCGATCCCCGCACATTAACACTTTCCACACACACACCAGGGACAATTTACATTTATACCAAGCCAATTAACCTGCAACCTGCACGTCTTTGGAGTGTGGGAGGAAACCGGAGCACCCGGAGAAAACCCACGCAGGTCACGGGGAGAACGTGCAAACTCCGTACAGAGAGCAACCGAGGTCAGGATCGAACCCGGGTCTCTGGCGCTGTGAGGCAGCAACTCTACCGCTGAGCCACAGTGCCACCCAAAGCAGAATTGCTTGAAATCACTAAAGACAGACACAGAATGCAGGAGCAACTCAGCGGGACAGGCAGCATCTCTGGAGAGAAGGAATGGGCGACGTTCCGGGTGGAGACCCTTGTTCAGACTGAGGGGGCAGTCCTGCGGGAGTGAGGAACGAAGATGGGTCCCGACCCGAAACGTCACCCATTCCTTCTCTCCAGAGATGCTGCCTGTCCCGCTGAGTGACTCCAGCTTTTTGTGTCTATCTTCGGTTTAAACCAGCATCTGCACATGTAAAAATGGGACGTGGGCGGACATTTCTCACAGTTTCATTGTTTAGTGCGCATTTGAAAAAAAAAAAACTCTCGCCTATCACACGAGATCTGAAAGTGGTAGGGGAAAGCTTCAAACCGATGAATCGGACAAAACGAGCTCCTTATCTTTGCCAAGCAGAACTGATGAATGGTTCAGAGAGCAGGCAGCCATTTAATGTGATGTTATCAGAGCCGGCAGCACGCCGCAGTGTACTAATCCTGATTAATAACTGGCATGGCCCAGTCTGCTTCCACAGGTTGACAGCTCTCCTGATAACTTCCCACTGGCACCTCCATGATGCAGTGGGAATATCCCCTCTGACTCGACTCTCAGCTCCCTGTCAGCTGTGGCAGTCAGTCGGTTGTGGGTTCAATCCCCACCCCCAGAGGCCTCAGCTCAAAGTCTGACGCGGTCCTCCATGTTGGAAGATCCCGTGACGTTAACAGATTGTCAGCTCGTTTATTTAAGGTAGACAAAAGCAAAGATCCTATAGTGGAGCAAGATAGACCACTCCTGCTAAATGCAATGGGCTGACGTGTAGTACGCAACGGAGCGGAACGTGGGCCTTTTTTTCATCCATTTCAGTAACCGGACCCGACCCGACTCGCAGTGTAATCAACGTTGCGGGGGAAGTTTGTGTTAATAAATTAAAATTCTGAAAATGAGGAGAAGATTTTTACCAAATAACGTTTATTTTTACGAGGATGTTTCCGTAACCGGCTTCCGTCTCCGCACTAGTATCCTATGGGATCTTTGATGTGGAGACGGAAGCCGGTTACGGAAATGGGGCCTTAAATTACCCAGGAATCTGCCCATGACCGTACTACGTCTTTTTCGTCGAGTGGACTATCTTGCTCGCTGTAGGATCTTTGGACAAAAGTGCTGGAGAAACTCAGCGGGTCGGGCAGCATCTCTGGAGTAAAAAGGATCTCCTGATCCATTGCAGACAAAAATGCTGGAGAAACTCAGCGGGTGAGGCAGCATCTATGGAGCGAAGGAAATAGGCGACGTTTCTGGTCGAGACCCTTCTTCAGACTGATCGCTTATTTAATTTAGTTCAGCGAAGCGGCACGGACCACAGGCTCCTACAACTCGGCCCACCGGGTCCGTGCCGACCAGCGATTCCCACACACTAACACTATCCTACACCCACTAGGGACAATCTTTCCATGTACCAAGCCAATTAACCCACAAACCTGCACGCCTTTGGAGTGTGGGCGGAAACCGGAGCACCCGGAGAAAACCCACGCAGGTTAAGGGGAGAACGTACAAACTCCATACAGACAGCGCCCGTAGTGGGGATCGAACCCGGCGCTGCATTCGCTGTAAGGCGACAACTCTACCGCTGCGCCTCCGCGACCGTTCAGTTCAGTTTAGTTTATTGTCACGTGTACCGAGGTACGGTGAAAACCTGGGGAAACTGTTCTGACCCTCGCTATGCCTCTCATGATTTTATATCCCCTTATCAGGTCTCCCATCAGCCTCCGGTGTTCCACGGGAAACGATCCATGTTTTTCCAGTCTCTCCACAGAGATAAGACTCTCCGGGTAAACCTATTCTGCCACTCTCTCCGAAGCGTCCACCTCCTCCCTGCAACGGGGCAACCAGAACAGGTCTCTCATTTTCTATTCCCTTCACGCAATATATTCAGAACAAGAACTCGGCTCCGAACACTCTGAGCCGAGTTCTATTGTCAAGGAGCTGTGAATGCTCAGTAGTCTTTCAGAGCGATGGAATCAGTAAAAGGCCACAAAGTGCTGGAATAACTCAGCGGGTCAGGCAGCTTCTCTGGAGAATATGCGTAATGGTGGTCGAGACCCTTCTTCAGACTGATTGTAAGATGGGGGGGAGGGGGGTAAGGTAAGAAGAACTACGAAGTAGGAAAAGGGGGTAAGGCCTGGGTCGCCGCACTGGGACCTGCCGATTGAACACCGCGGAGCTGCGGGCCTGTGGAGCTGACTTTAACATCGGGAGCCTGGGATCTCTCGCCGAGATCGTCAGTGCTGGAGCTCCGTCCAGCGCAGCCTGTTGGCTTCAGAAGCCGCGGTCTCCGGTAAGGAGGCGGCCGTTCCAGGCGACCCAAGCCGCTGAGAGGGTTCTCCCGACGCTGGAGCACCATCACCCGGCGACAACGGCCTGAAACATCGGGCCCTGTAGTGGCGACTGTGGAGGCCTCAATAGGCCCGACTATTGGTGGACATGAGGATGGGGACTGGACTTTGTGCCTTCCCTCACAGTGGGAACCATTGTGGGGGGATGGTTTTATGTTTTAATGTTAAACCTCTTCTTTAATGTTATGTTGTCTTTTTATTAGTCTGCTACAAGGACATCTGAATTCCCCCTGAAAAGGGGATTAATAAAGTATTTATTATCATTATTATTATTTATTAAGGCTGTACAAAGCGTGGCAGGGATTAGGTCGACACAGACGAGGGGGTGTTTTTTTGACAGTCGGATGGTTGGGACAAAGGGCCAGGGATAAGAAGAGCAGGTGTGAGACAGGTTTTGAAGAGTTGTGGATTGTGAAGCTGGGAAGGTGGGGGGGGGGGGGTGGGTGGGGGGAGTAGCAAGGGGGATGGGGTGGAGGTGGGAGGCCAGGATGGACTCAAAGAATGTAGGGCTCTGGGAGGGCAGTAGAAACCATCCTAATGTTATTGGGCGGCAGAGGCCGGCACGGTGGCGCAGCGGTAGAGTTCTTTGGCGCATCCGTGACAGTTCTCACTGATCTCCTGAGCTCTCAGCTGCACTCATTTTGACTCTGAACGATGTGATGAAATTGACACATCATAGACGGCTTGAAATTGAAGACCCATCATACAGGGCCAGGGACCCGGGTTCGATCGGGCCCAGCGCAAATTGGAGGAACAAAGAAATGTAGAAAAGAGGTGCAGGAGTAGGCCATTCGGCCCTTCGAGCCAGCACCGCCATTCAATATGATCATGGCTGATCATCCAAAATCAGTACCCCGTTCCTGCTTTCTCCCCATATCCCTTAATTCCGTCAGCCCTAAGAGCTATGTCTAACTCTCTCGTGAATGCATCCATTGAATTGACCTCCGCTGCCTTCTGTGGCAGAGAATTCCACACATTCACGACTCCCTGGGTGAAAACGTTTTCCAGACTCGGAAAGTCACCCATTCCTTCTATCTAGAGATGCTGCCTGTCCCAACAGCACCTCATATTTCGTTTGGGTAGCTAACACCCCAGCGGTATGAATATCGAATTCTCTAACATCAAGTAGCCCCTTGCTTTCCCTCTCTCTCCCTCCCCCTCCCCAGTTCTCTGACCAGTCTGTTTAAGAAGGAACTGCAGATGCTGGAAAATCGAAGGTAGACAAAAATGCTGGAGAAACTCAGCGGGTGCAGCAGCATCTATGGAGCGAAGGAAATAGGCAACGTTTCCAGCCTGAAGAAGGGTTTCGGCCCGAAACGTTGCCTATTTCCTTCGCTCCATAGATGCTGCCGCACCCGCTGAGTTTCTCCAGCACTTTTGTCTATCACTGACCAGTCTGATTACTGGCCCCCTGATTACATTTTATCTCTGTATGCTTCGTTGTCATCTTCTCCCAGCTAGCAGCGGTCTATTCTACATTTGCCTTGATCTTCATCTCTTTCGATCTCTTACACTTCCTTCTCTCCGTGGCTCCCTCTCCCCTGAAGCTCAGTCTGAAGAAGGGTCTCGACCCGAAACATCACCCATTCCCCCTCTCCAGAGATGCTGCCTGACCCGCTGAGTTACTCCAGCGTTTTGTGTCTGTCTTCGGTGAAAACCAATCCACATTGGGCATGTTGTTACATGACAGAGGCTTTTTGATCGAGCATAATCACGCGTGTTTTACAAACCACCTAATAATCACTTCAAAAGAAAATTAATATTGTTTACCCAAGCCACTGATATTAAATGACATGTACATCCATATCAGTACAAAAATAGCACTTGGAACATAAGTCTTGTCTATATGCAAATTGCTATGTCTCACTTCAAAAAAAAAACATGAATTAGTTGCAAAATTAGGGAGCATCTCACTCTGGAACAGAAAGAAACCTTTTACCACTGGAGTTAGTCCACTTTAGGTTAGTCTTTAGACTTTAGAGTACAGCACAGAAACAGGCCCTTCGGCCCATCGAATCCTACCCCGTGCACTGGCACTGTCCTGCACACTAAGGACAATTTACAATTTTACTGAAAAGCCAATTGACTTACAAGCTGAATAAAGTCTGAAGGAAGGTTCCGACCCAAAACGTCACCTATTCCTTTTCCCAGAGATGCTGCCTGGCCCGCTGAGATACTCCAGCTATTTGTGTCCACGCAATTTGGGGGTGACCTCGCATCTGCAGGTCCTTCCCACACAACCTACAAATCTATATAAGATTGAAACATATAAGATTATTAAGGGTTTGGACATGCTAGAGGCAGGAAACATGTTCCCGATGTTGGGGGAGTCCAGAACCAGGGGCCACACAGTTTAAGAATAAGGGGTAAGCCATTTAGAACGGAGACGAGGAAACACTTTTTCTCACAGAGAGTGGTGAGTCTGTGGAATTCTCTGCCTCAGAGGGTGGTGGAGGCGGGTTCTCTGGATGCTTTCAAGAGAGAGCTAGATAGGGCTCTTAAAAATAGCGGAGTCAGGGGATATGGGGGAGAAGGCAGGAACGGGGTACTGATTGGGGATGATCAGCCATGATCATATTGAATGGCGGTGCTGGCTCGAAGGGCCGAATGGCCTACTCCTGCACCTATTGTCTATATGATTTTGGAGTGTGGGTGGAAACCGGAGCACCCGGAGGAAACCCACGCGGTTACAGGGAGGACGTGCAAACTCCACGCAGACAGCATCCGAGGTCGGGATCGAACCCGGGTCTCTGGCGCTGTGAGGCTGCAGCTCTACCCGCTGCGTCCATGAGGTTATCTGGGAACTCTAGCCGGCTTTAGCTAGTCCCATTTTAGCCAGAGTTGAAGGAAGTGGGGAGATCTCCACCTAGAAATGAACAAGATCTGCACTTGTTCGCTGATTGACAACCATTGCAGGAAGTTTTGCTCCCCTCTCATCAAACGAGAAAAAGGGAAAAAGAAAAAAAAGAAAAAATCATTTTGAAATGGGTGGCGCAGTGGTAGAGCGACAACCCCACAGCACCAGGGTCCCGGGTTCGATCCTGACATGGGGCACTCGTCTGTACGGAGTTTGTACCTTCTCCCCGTGACCCGTGTGGGTTTTCTCCAAGATCGTCGGTTTCCTCCCACACTCCAAAGACGCACAGGTGTGTAGGTTAATTGGCTTGGTGTAAAAATTGTCCCTAGTGTGTGTGTGTGTGTAGGGTAGTGTTAATATGCAGGGATCGCTGGTCGGCGCGGACCCGGTGGGCAGAACTGCCTGTATCCGCTAAAACTAAACTAGACTAATAATACATTACCCCCTATATGGAATAATGCTTCTCTGGAAAGTACAAACTTAAGGGCCTGTCCCATGAGCATGCGACTGCATGCGGCAAGCACGACCTAACGTGGTCGCTTGCGCCGTACGGCCTCGCGGGGCCGGTCCCACTTCGATCGCCGGAGCCGTATGGAGTTGTGCGGAGCTGGTCCCGACATCGCGCGGCGCTCCGAAAAACTGACACTGTTCAAAATTTCCGCGCGGCAACGGCCTGCCGGCCCGCAGCCGCATTGAGGCCGTACGCACCGCCTCGACGGCCGTGCGCACCGCCTCGACGCCATACGCAGCGTCTCGACGCCGTACGCAGCGTCTCGACGCCGCACGTCACGCGCGAACTTCCCGCGGACTTCGCTCGAACTTCACGTCACTCACTCGACCTCCGCGCGGCCCCCGCTTCCGGTTTGGTCGCGCTCGCCGCATGCGGCCGCATGCTGGTGGGACCGGCCCTGTACGGGGATCACTCGACATCCGCGCGGCCCCCGCTTCCGGTTTGGTCGCGCTTGCCGCATGCAGTCGCATGCTCGTGGGGACAGGCCCTTAACCCTAGGCAGAGAGGCACAAAAAGATAGACACAAAATGCTGGTGTAACGCCCCGTTGGGTTCACTAACAATAGGCAAAATCACAGCGGAAAGAAATGGGGAGGGCAGAAGCGACATCCTCTCTGCCCAGAGGACAGACACAAATTGCTGGAGTAACTCAGTGGGACAGGCAGCATCTCTGGAGAGAAGGAAGGGGAGACGTTTCGGGTCGAGACCCTTCTTCAGACTGAGTCAGCCATTCCTTCTGTCCAGAGATGCTGCCTGTCCCACTGAGTTACTCCAGCATTTTGTGTCTGTCCTCTGGGCAGAGAGGTTGTCGCTTCTGCCCTCCCCATTTCTTTCCGCTGTGATTTTGCCTATTGTTAGTGAACCCAACGAAGCGTGGATCAGGAATGAGTTCGATTTGCATCATGGATCATTGCAAAAATCAATGGAAATTAAAATAGAGAGCCGAATGTTATCGGCTAATTTTCATGAATATACATTCAAAATTATCCCCCTCGGGCCGACTCTCCTGGACCTTCCAATAAATTGCTTTGGGCCAACACCGTGGAGTTGCCGCCTCACGGCGCCAGAGACCCAGGTTCCATCCTGACCACGGGTGCTGTCTGAACAGAGTCTGTACGGACCACGTGGGTTTTCTCCGGGTGCTCCGGTTTCCTCCCGCACTCCATGACATGCGGGTTGGTCGGTTCAATGGCTTCGGTAAAATTGTAAAATGATCTCTCGCGTGTAGGATAGTGTTAGAAGAGTATGGGGGTGATCGCAGGTCAGCGCTGACTCGGTGGGCCGAAGGGCCTGTTTCTGCAGGGACTTGAAAATGGCGCCAAACTGGCGACTCTGTACACTGTCTCAGTGTTCTACTGCTATACATTCGCACTGTATCGGAGATGCTTCACGTGATGTATCGAAGTGCTTATGTAGTGATACTTATGCTGAACTGTGTACGAAAATGAAATTTACTATAGATAGACACAAAAAGCTGGAGTAACCTCAGCGGGTCAGATTCGAGTCTGAAGAAGGGTCTCGACCCGAAATGTCTCCTATTCCTTTTCTCCAGAGATGCTGCCTGTCGTTAACTCCAGCTTTTTGTGTCCATTTTTTTATTAAACCAGCATCTGCAGTTCCTTCCTACACATTTTAAGAATAAGGAGTAAGCCATTTAGAACGGAGACGAGGAAACACTTTTTCTCACAGAGAGTGGTGAGTCTGTGGAATTTTCTGCCTCAGAGGGCGGTGGAGGCCGGTTCTCTGGATACTTTCAAGAGAGAGCTAGATAGGGCTCTTAAAAATAGCGGAGTCAGGGGATTAGGCAGGAACGGGGTACTGATTGGGGATGATCAGCCATGATCACATTGAATGGCGGTGCTGGCTCGAAGGGTCGAATGGCCTACTCCTGCACCTATTGTCTACTGTCTATTAATTTCACTGTACCCCGCTAAAATCATGAGAGGAATAGATCAGGGTAGATGCACAATCTCTTGCCCAGAGTAGGGGAATCGAGGACCAGAGGAAATAGGTTTGTGAAGGGGGAAAGATTCAATAGGAATCTGAGGAGTAAGTTTTTCACGCAAAGGGTGGTGGGTGGATGGAACAAGCTGCCAGAGGAGGTAGTTGAGGCTGGGACTATCCCAATGTTTAAGAAACAGTTACACAGGCACATGGAGAGGACGGGTTTGGAGGGCTATGGACCAAACACAGGCAGGTGGGACAAGTGTAGCTGGGACATGTTGGCCGATGTGGGCAAGTTGGGCCAAAGGGGCCTGTTTCCACGCTAAATCACTCTATGACTCTAGGTGACAAATAAAGAACTGTACCATACCACAGAAAGACACAAAAAGCTGGAGTAACTCTGTGGGACGGGCAGCAGCGCTGGAGAGAAGGAACGGGTGAGGTTTCCTCATACCATATCTCTAAAGTCAGGAGACGTCTGTTGTAAACTTCACCCAGGGGTCTGATTTGAAACCAGCCTAGTGTAAGGTCGCCAGTGTAAGTGAGTCAGAGCGGAAGGCTGGCCTGAAGCCGATATCACTGACCTTTACAACAATTGCCCAGCCAAGCTAAGTGCCAACAGTATCAATCGCGAGATCCAAAATAACTCTGACCTATCGTTTTTTTTTTGGCAGGCTGGCAAACCTGAATTAATTCATCTTTCAGCACAGGAGTCGGGCACCTCTTCCTGATGCCTGACGTTCCCAAAGCGCCAGAGCGGAGAGGTTCAGCAAGCACCTGGGTTTGGATGCGGGGGAAGGAACTGCAGATGCTGGTTGAAACCGAAGGTAGACACAAAAAGCTGGAGGAGCAAAGGGCCTGTCCCACTTGCCGATTTTTTTCGGCGACTGCCGACGTCATATCAGGGTCGCCAAAAGATTTCGAACATTTCAAAATCCAGCGGCGACAAAAAAAAAGGTCGCGACACTTGGGAAAAAACACCGCGCGTCAATACGCCATCACGCCGCTAATTTTCCGGTGACCTGATACGTCAGTCAATGATGCCGGCAGGCGCCGAAAAAAATCGCCAAGTGGGACAGGCCCTTAACTCAGCGGGTCAGGCAGCATCTCTGGAGAGACGGAATGGGTGACGCTTCGGGTCGAGACCCTTCTTCAGACACGGTTAACCCTGACCCTAACCGTGCAAATATATCATGCCCTGATTGAATACCAGCAACGAAAGGATGGGAATTGGATTGAATTGAAAGAAACAGCACGGAAACAGACCCTTTAGCCCACCTGCGATAAAAAATAGAGTGGTAATGTAACCTCAGCAGGTCCCACAGCCCTGTTTTTAGCAACACATCACAAAGAAAGATAATTATCTTTATATTGTCCCATTAACCCACTTCACGCCTCCTCTCCTCATCTCCTTATCTCACAACCTTCTGTCTTTCCATCTCTGGCCTTAGTCCAGCCATCCGACAATCACGCCCCCCCCCCCCCCCTCACCTGCATCCACCTATCACATCTGAAGAAGGGACCCGAAACGTCACCTATCTTAGTCAGAGAGTCATAGAGTGATACAGGGTGGAAACAGGCCCTTCGGCCCAACTCGCCCACACCGGTCCCACTTGCCTGCGCTTGGTCCATATCCCTCCAAACCGGTCCTATCCATGTACCTGTCTAATTGTTTCTTAAACATTGGGATAGTCCCAGCCTCAACTACCTCCGCTGGCAGCTTGTTCCATGCGCCCACCACCCTTTGTGTGAAAAAGTTACACCTCGGATTCCTATTAAATCTTTTCCCCTTCACCTTGAACCTATGTCCTCTGGTCCTCGATTCCCCTACTCTGGGCAAAAGATCTACCCGATCTATTCCTCTCATGATTTTATACACCTCATCCTCCTGCGCTCCACGGAATAGAGACCCAGCCTACTCAACCTCTCCGTATAGCTGACACCCTCTAGTCCTGGCAACATCCTAGTAAATCTTTTCTGAACTTTTTCAAGCTTGACAATATCTCTCCTCCAATACATGGTGCCCAGAACTGAACACAATATTGCAAATGCGGTCTCACCAACGTCTTATACAACTGCAAGATCAACTCCTGGCGACATAGAAACATAGACATAGAAAGATAGAAAATAGATGCAGGAGTAGGCCATTCGGCCCCTCGAGCCAGCTCCGCCATTCAATATGCTAATCCTCTAAAATCAGTACCCCGTTCCTGCTTTCTCCCCATATCCCTTGATTCCATTAGCCCTAAGAGCTAAATCTAACTCTCTCCTGAAAACATTCAGTGAATCGGCCTCCACTGCCTTCAGTGGCAGAGAATTCCACAGATTCACAACTCTCTGGGTGAAAAGGTTCTTCCTGATCTCAGTCTTAAATGGCCTCCCCCTTATTCTTAAAACGTGACCCCTGGTTCTGGACTCCCTCCAACATTGTTCCTGCATCTAGCCTGTCCAATCCCTTAAGAGTTGTAGATGTTTCTATAAGATTCCCCTCTCATCGTTCTAAATTCCATCCTTGTCAATCTTCTCTGCGCTCTTGCTGGCCCCTGACAGGTTAATTCTCAGCTGTTGCTGGCGACAGGAGCCGTCAGTGCCCGGGAGAAGCGAGTGAGAATTACTGGGTACTCGGTTGATGGCTTTCAGCGGGCGGAGAACGCGGACGGTCCGGATCGCAGAGAGGCTGACGTTCTGGAGGTCCAGCGAGTACTCCACCATCCTGCGAAAGAGAGAACAGGACACAAAGTCAACCAACACCAACTCACGGCCCTGGCTGGGAAAACAGACGCTAGCATTTCTGCGGCTGATGTTTCGGGTCGAAACCCTTCTACAGAGCCGCAACCCGAAACGTCTGCCTTCTGTGGTGATGAACACCATCCTGGCCACACACTCATCTCCCCGCTACCTTCAGGTAGAAGGTACAGGAGCCTGAAGACTGCAATGTCCAGGTTCAGGAATAGCTACTTCCCCACAGCCATCAGGCTATTGAACTCAACTCAAACAAAACTCTGAACATTAATAGCCCATTATCTGTTTATTTGCACTTTATCAGTTTAATTATTCATGTGTGTGTATATATTTATACAATGGTATATGGACACACTGATCTGTTCTGTATTCATGCCTACTATATTCCGTTGTGCTGAAGCAAAGCAAGAATTTCATTGTCCTATCTGGGACACATGACAATAAACTCTTTTGAATCTTGAATCTTGAACGTCACCCCTTCCTTCCATCCAAAGATGCTGAACACTGACTTGGAGGAACAGCTCCTCATATTTCGCTTGGGCAGCTTACACCCCAGCAGTACGAATATTGACTTCTCCAACTTCTAGCCCTTGCTCTCCCTCTCTCTCTCTCTATCCCTCCTCCTTCCCAGTTCTCCCACCAGTCTTACTGTCTCCGACTACATTTCATCTCTGTTTGCATTGTTGTTACCTTCTCCCAACTAACAACGATCTATTCTACATTTCCCTTGTTCTCCATTCCCTTTGTCCTGTTTTCACGCCTTACACGTCATTTTCTATGTATCTCCCACTTCCCTGACATCAGTCTGAAGAAGGGTCTCGACCCGAAACGTCACCCATTCCTTCTCTCCAGAGACGCTGCCTGTCCCGCTGAGTCACTCCAGCATTTTGTGTCTATCTTCCATTTAAACCAGCATCTGCAGTTCCTTCCTACACATCCAGCATTTCTATAACACACCTGGATTATTGTGTGCAGTTTTGGTCCCCCAATTTGAGGAAGGACATTCTTGCTATTGAGGGAGTGCAGTGTAGGTTTACAAGGTTAATTCCCGGGATGGCGGGACTGTCATATGCTGAGAGAATGGAGCAGCTGGGCTTGTACACTCTGGAGTTTAGAAGGGATGAGAGGGCATCTCATTGAAACATATAAGATTGTTAAGGGCTTGGACACACTAGAGGCAGGAAACATGTTCCCGATGTTGGGGGAGTCCAGAACCAGGGGCCACAGTTTAAGAATAAGGGGTAAGCCATTTAGAACGGAGATGAGGAAATACTTTTTTCTCACAGAGAGTTGTGAGTCTGTGGAATTTTCTCTGCCTCAGAGGGCGGTGGAGGCAGGTTCTCTGGATGCTTTTAAGAGAGAGCTAGATAGGGCTCTTAAAAATAGTGGAGTCAGGGGATATGGGGAGAAGGCAGGAACGGGGTACTGATTGGGGATGATCAGCCATGATCACATTGAATGGCGGTGCTGGCTCGAAGGGCCAAATGGCCTACTCCTGCACCTATTGTCTATTGTCTGTTATAGTTCTTATAATGGAGACATGAGAAATGCTTTGGTAACTTACAACCTAGTGTTATAAACATTGATTTCTATAACTTCAAGTAACCTTTGCTTTCCCTCTCTCTCTCTGTCTTCCCCCACCCTAGTTCTCCACTCGTGTTACTGTCCCCCTGACTAATTTTACTGTTTTTGTGCTGATTTGTCACCTTCCCCTCAGCCAACAACGACCCATCGTACATTTCCTTAAACATCATCTGCTTTGATCTGTCCTTTTCACACCTTACATGCTCTTTGCACCCTTCCATATCTCTAGTTTCCCTCTCCCCTGACTCTCAGTGTAATGAAGGGCCCCGACCCGAAACGTCACCCATTCCTTCTCCCGAGATGCTGCCTGTCCCGCTGAGTAACCTGAGTTACTCCAGCATTTTGTGTCTACCTTCGGTGTAAATCATAAGGTCATGAGTGAGAGGAGCAGAATTAGGCCATTCGGCCCATCAAGTCTACTCCGCCATGTTTAATCATGGCTGATCTATCTCTCCCTCCTAACCCCATTCTCCTGCCTTCTCCCCATCACCCCTGACCCCCGGCAACCAGCCTCCTTCCCACACAAAAAACCGCAGAAGCTGGAATCTTGGGCACCTCACAAAGTGCTGGAGGAACTCAGCAGGCCAGGCAGCATCCGGGTTCCTCCAGTGCTATGCATTTAGCTCAAACTTTTTATAATGGAGCCGTCGAGGCAAACAGCACGGAATTAGGCCCACGCTGCCCACTCGCCTATGCCGACCAAGATGTCCCAGCTAATTAGTCTCATTCGCCCACGTCTGGACCATGCATCTTTAAAGTTTTCTGGGTGGCACGGCTGGTAGAGCTGCTGCCTCACAGCGCTGGAGTTCCGGTTTCGATCCTGACTACGGGTGCGAGCTAGCTGTGCGGAGTTTGCACGTTCTCCCTCTGACCCGCGTGGGTTTTCTCCGGGCGCTCCGGTTTCCTCCCGCACCCCAAAGACGTGCGGGTTTGTAGGTTGATTGGCTTCTGGTAAATTGTCCCTAGTCTGCGGGACAGAACTAGTGTACGGGGTGGTCGCTGGTCGGCGCGGACTGGGTGGGCCGGAGGGCCTGTTTCCACGCTGTATCTCTAAACCAGGGGTAGGGAACCTGCGGCCTTAATGCTGCATGCGGCCTTCTAGGCCATTAAGTGCGGCCTTTTGAATGAATCCAAATTTTGTAGAACAAATCCTTTTATTTTTATTAATATGTTTTTGTTCGTCTTTTATTATTTTAATTTTAATCTTAAAATTAACATATTTAAAATACCAAAGAGTTAAAGAAAATTCAACAAAATAATCCTCCCCGACTGACGGCCACAATTAAAACATTAGTAAATCATGAGGGCTATTTTAACAAAATAATGTACATTTTGAAGTATATCTAATTGAAGTTTCTTGGATGCGGCCTTATTAGATTACAGCTAACTTAATGCGGCCTTCCAACATGAACAGGTTCCCCACCCCTGCTCTAAACCAAACTAAACTCTCCTGTCCAGAATGTCCCACTACGCTTCAAAATCCAAACCCCTTGCCGGGGAGCGCCAGTGTCGGAGCTCTGCCCGGCTCTGCCTGCGGACTTCGGAAGCCGCGGTCTCTGTGGCCGATTCGGGAACTCCACGCCGCAGAGTGCGTCCCTCCGTTCCGACGCCGGAGTTTCGATCACCCCGGCGAGAGGGGGCCTGTACATTGGGCCGTCCGTAGCGGCCGACTGCGGAGGGTTCGAAGGCCCCGACCACGGGTGAACAAAGGAGGAAGATTGACTGAACTTTATTGCCTTCCATCACAGTGAGAAACGTTGATTCCGCTGTGTGGGGATGTTTATGTTAAATTCTACCGTGTATTGCGTTCTTTTTATTCGTACGGTAACTCAAATTTCACTGTACAATCGGTGCATGTGACAAGAACATGACCTTGAACTTGAAGTTAGGTAACACCGTCAGTGAATATATCACTCCACTGAAAAGTCTCTCCAAAGACAGCCGCATCGATGTTCCTCTGTGTTGGCCTTTCAGTGGCAAATTTGATTGATGAATCAACTCAGTCAAATTTATTATGCGCACCAAATATCACAACGGGCCTTGTGTTATCTATGGAGATGACATTAAAAAGTGCGAAAGAAATCCATGCAATACTAGGCACATTAATCATCGCTGTATAAGGTACAGAGAAAATTTACAAGGATGTCGCCAGGACTGGAGGGTCGGAGCTGTTGGGAGAGGTTGAGTAGGCTGGGACTCTATTCCATGGAGAGCTGGAGGATGAGGGGTGATCTTATAGAGGTCTATAAATTCATGAGGGGAATAGATCAGGTAGACGCACAGGGTCTCTTGCCCAGAGTCGGGGAATCGAGGACCAGAGGACATAGGTTTAAGGCGAAGGGGCGAAAGGGGTGACTTTTTCACACACTGCAAAATTCAGACGAGAACGGTGGAGAATTTGGACCCAGGCATCCAAACCCCTTGCCGCATCCAAGGAACTTCAATTAGATTGGGTGTATGGAGCGAGCGGCCAGAGGAGGCGGTTGAGGCAGGGACTATCCCAACGTTTAAGAAACAGTTTGACAGCTACATGGATAGGACAGGTTTGGAGGAATATGGGCCAAACGTGGGAGGGTGGGACTAGTGTAGCTGGGACATGTTGGCCGGTGTGGGCCGAAGGGCCTGTTTCCACGCTGTATCTCTCTATGACTCTATGAGTGATACAAAACCAACAGCTACAGGGCAGCATCCAAAGAGAGATGCAGTCTGTTGTTACAGATGTAATGGAAGCTATCCATCGTACATATGTCAATTCAAAACACGCCAAATGCATTAAATGCTAGTGAAGACGGCCATATCCTCAGTTGCAAGCTTGAAGCCAATGCCGTTGATCAAAGAAACTCCAGTGGTGTGATTACTTCACAGAAGGGAAGGCTATGCCGCGAGAAGTCTAAGCAGTGTTTGTGAAGCCTCTGTAAATGTTGCTCTTCAGCAGCAGATTTGCCAAAGAAAAAGGTGGAAGCAATTTGTGGCAGTGGAGAAACCTTTACCGAACAATCGTTCTCCCCGTGACCCGCGTGGGTTTTCTCCGAGATCTTCGGTTCCCTCCCACACTCCAAGGACGTGCTGGTTTGTGGGTTAATTTACAGTTGAGTTGAGTTTCGAGATACAGCGTGGAAACAGGCCCACTGGGTCCGCGCCGACCAGCGATCCCCGCACACTAACTCTATCCTACACATACTAGAGACATTTTTTTCACCTCATTTACCAAGCCAATTTTACCTACATACCTGCACGTCTTTGGAGTGCGGGAGGAAACCGAAGATCTCGGAGAAAACCCACGCAGGTCACGTACAAACTCCGTACAGACAGCGCCCGTAGTCGGGATCGAACCCGGGTCTCCGGGGCTGCAAGCGCTGTAAGGCAGTGACTCTACCGCTGTGCCACTGTGGCATTGGCTTGGTATAAATGTAAATTGTCCCTAGTGTGGCGAAACAAAACGAAAACCTCTTCAGACCAATTCTATTCGGAGGGGGAGAGAGCTGGAAGAGAGGTGGGGGCAGGACAAAGCCAGGCAAGTGATAAGTGGAGACAAGCAACTGCAGATGCAGGCTTACAAACCAAAACACACAAAATGCCGGAGTAACTCAGCAGGTCAGGCAGCATCTCTGGAGAACATGGATGGATGACGTTTTGGGTCCTTTCTTCAGAAGAGACAGACGGATACAGGCAGCGACTCTACCGCTGCGCCACCGACCGTGCCGCCCGACGCGCCTCCATTTTGTTCATTTCTATTTCTGCACTTTGTGAAACAGATTTTTTTGCATTTTTCCGAGTGCAGCCGAGATCAGTGAGAATTGTCCAGGAGGCACCAGAGAAACGAAACACAACAGGGATGCCAGCGTTTGACAAAGGGGAATCATACAGTCACGTTTTTTTTGCTGAAGCACAAAAGAGCACATCCCAAGGCAGGTTATTGACCGGCTGGGTGACCAACGCACAAAGACCCAACATGTGATTTAGCTTAGGACAGACAATCAGGAGGTTTTTTGTCCTGGATGAAAATGTCAAAGACGAGAAAGGACAGGTTTAGTTTCTTTTAAGGGCCTGTCCCACTTGGCGATTTTTACGGCGACTGCCGTCATCATTGACTGACGTATCAGGTCACCGAAAAATGCGCGGCGTGATGCGGCGTGATGACGTTTGACCCGCGCTGTGTTTTTTCAAGCGTCGCAACATTTTTTTCGTCGCCGCCGGATTTTGAAATGTTCAAAATCTTTTGGCGTCACTGATATGCCGCCGGCAGTCGCCGAAAAAAACCGCCAAGTGGGACAGGCCCTTTAGTTTAGGGACGCAGCACGGAAACAGGCCCTTTCGGCCCACCGGGTCCGCGCCAACCAGCGATCCCCGCAAATTAACACTATCCTACGCCCACTAGGGACATTTTTACACATACGCCAAGCTAATCAACTTACAAACCTGTACGTCTTTGGAGTGCGGGAGGAAACAGAAGATCTCGGAAAAACCCGCGCAGGTCACGGGGAGAATGTGCAAACTGCGTACAGAGAGTCGGGATCGAACCCGGGTCTCCGGCGCTGCGCTCGCTGTGAGGCAGCAACTCTACCGCTGCGCCGCCGTGCCGTTTGGAGGGATACGGGCCAAGGTGGGACCAGTGGAGATGATGGGGCGGCTTGGTCGGCACGGGCTAGTTGGGCCGAAGGGCCTGTTTACGTGCTGTGTGACTCTACGACCACAGCTTTACGGGGAGAGGGGCAAAGGTTAAAGAAGATGAGTGGGGAAAGATTTGTTTTACACACAGGGTGACTGAGCGCTGCCAGACGTGGTGGTGGTGGAGGCAGAGACGAGAGTGGCGTTTAACAGGCTTGTGGAGAGTCAGATCGGATATGCAGGGAATGGAGGGATGTGGATCACATTCAGGCAGATGAGAATAGTTTATCTCGGCATCAAGCGACTTTGAGTCCTGAAAAGCGCTATATAAATAAAATGTATTATTATTATTATTATCATGCTCTGCACAGATATTGTGGGCCGAAGGGCCTGTTTCGGTGTTGTACTGCCCCATGTTCTATGTTCATAATTTTGCAAGTGATAGGAGCAGAATTAGGCCATTCGGCCCATCAAGTCTACTCCGCCGTTCAATCATGGCTGATCTATCTCTCCCTCCGAACACCATTCTCCTGCCTTCGCCCCCTGACACCCGTACGAATCAAGAGTCCATCTATGTTTAAGAAAGAACTGCAGATGCTGGCAAAGTCGAAGGTAGGTCCAAAATGCTGGAGAAACTCAGCGGGTGAGGCAACATCTATGGAGAGAAGGAATAGGCAACGCTTCGGGTCGAGACTATCCCATCTCTTCATAGATGCTGCCTCACCCGCTGAGTTTCTCCAGCATTTTGTATCTACCTTCAAGAGTCTATCTATCTCTGCCTTAAAAATAGCCATTGACTTCTGTGGCAAAGAATTCCACAGATTCACCACCCTCTGACTAAAGAAATTCCTCCTCATCTCCTTCCTAAAGGAACGTCCTTTTATTCTGAGGCTGCGCTCTCTGGTCCTGGCCTCTCCCACTAGTGGAAACATCCTCCCCACATCCACTCTATCCAGGCCTTTCACCATTCGGCAAGGTTCGATGAGGTTTCCCCCCCCCCCCCCTCGTCCTTCTAAACTCATGTTAAATCTGGAGGGGAGACTGGTCTAGACTCTAGATGCAGATGAGCGAGAGCAAAAACAATATTATGGTTCGGCCTTACGGAGAGGGTTTAAAAAACATGACAGAGCTTGTGTGTTAACACCACTGAGCAAATCTGACATTTGAAAATAGGATGCTTGAATAATAGCTGATAATATCAGAACTTTGTGTAAATCGCTTAAGCCCTTCAAGCGATAAACAGGAGAATATCAAAGAGTGATGTGATTATACATGTATCTCCAACGATGATCCGGTCAGGTCATTGGAGGTACTATTGCATCGAGTCCAGGAGTGAAACCTGAAAGCTTGCAACACTGTCAGCGGTAGAGTTGCTGCCTTACAGAGCTGACAGCGCCAGAGACCCGGGTTCGATCCTGACTACGGGTGCTGCCTGCATGGAGTTTGTACGTTCTTCCCCCGTGACCTGCGTGGGTTTTATCCCGAGATCTTCGGTTTCCCCCCCCCCCCCACACTCCAAAGACGTACGGGTTTGTAGGTTGATCGGCTTGGTGTGTGTGTGAAATTGTCGCGGATACTGCCAGTGTGCGGGGGATCGCTGGTCGGCGTGGACTCAGTGGACCGAAGGGCCTGTTTCCACACTGCCTCTCTGAACTAAACTAAACCAATGGCACATTCCTGTGAAAGGATCAAAGAGGCTCAGCAAACCCGCGGCAAGGTGAAACGTGCAGGAAGGAACTGCAGGAGCCGGTTTACACCGAAGATAGACACAAAACGCTGGGGTAACTCGGCGGGACAGGCAGCATCTCTGGAGAGAAGGGATGGGTGACGCTTCGGGTCGAGACGTCCGAAGAAGGTCTCGATCCGAAACGTCACCCGTCCCTTTTCTCCGGAGCCGGCTGCCTGTCCCGCTGAGTTACCCCAGCGTTTTGTGTCTGTCTTCAGTTTAAACCAGCATCTGCCTGTCGTTCCTCCCTACACCGATAGTTTTTTCCGCTGGCTGGTTAGCGGGCAAGCCAAAAATCTTTTCGCTGTTCCTCGGTGCACGTGACAGGAACAAACTGAACCACGACGAAACTCCCAATTGTGATGGTCCTTCCCTTAAACATCCTCTGAAACACTTGGTGCGGAACCACATACATCACAAACCTCGAAGCAATTAAGCTGCTCGGAGTTCAAAATCATCAGCGATAGAAGTGGGGAGTATGTTTAAATTTACAAACAATTAGGAGTGACATTGTTCAACCCTTGGTTAAATTTGATAGGACTTGGGGGAGATATATTTAACATTTTCATACGACATAAATTGTCCCCTCTCCAACCGTTATAATAATTTGTTTACCTTTATACGGTGGAACGGACTTGACGACAAACAGGGACTTAAATTGTTGACATTTATTTCTAGTTTAGCGGGGGGTTTTGTTTTTTCCTTTTTTTCCTTTTTTTTCTTTTTATCTTTTTTGGATTTTTTTATATATAAGTTTTCTTTTAAACAATTAACTATATTTACATAGAGGACTCTATATTCAAGGTGTATTTTGACACTGGTCTCATATTTAGGTTCTACCTGCCATTAATGTAACCCCTGATCCCTATGTATCAATATCGTTGTGATGTTTATCATTGTTCTTTTTGTTGCCTTGTTTTTTGTTTTGGGAAGGATTTTAAAAGAAAGAAAGAAGTGGGGAGTATGGAGAATATATATCTGTAGTGTGTTGCGGCCTGGATCGCACTGCTGGGAAGGGGGGGGGGGGTGCAGGGAGGAGGGGGAGTGAGCGAGAGGGGGGGGGGGGTGGTTCATGAATCAATGAAACCAACAGGAACCTTTGGAGAAAAAAGACACAAATTGCTGGAGTAACTCAGCGGGTCAGGCAGCATCCCTGGACAACATGGGACTTTTGGAGGGGAGATGGTAAACACTTCCAAAGGATGTAGACAATAGACAACAGGTGCAGGAGTAGGCCATTCGGCCCTTCGAGCCAGCACCGCCATTCAATGTGATCATGGCTGATCATCCCCAATCAGTACCCCGTTCCTGCCTTCTCCCCATATCCCCTGTCTCCGCTATTTTAAGAGCCCAATCTAGCTCTCTCTCTCTCTTGAAAGCATCCAGAGAACCCGCCTCCACCGCCCTCTGCGATGTACGAAGGGAAATATTTGTAGGATTGAAGAGAAGGAGAAAGGACAGTAGGATTCATTGATTAGGCCCCTTCTGAAAGCTGCCGCAGGTGTAGAGTTGCTGCCTCACAGCGCCAGCGAGCCGGGTTCCATCCTGACTACGGGCGCTGTCTGTACGGAGTCTGTACGTTCTCCCCAGTGACCCGCGTGGGTTTTCTCCGGGTGCTCCGATTTCCTCCTGCACTCCAAAGACGTACAGGTTTGTAGGTTAATTGGCTCGGTATAAATTGTATACATGTAAAGATTGTTCCCCAGTGCATGTGGAGTACTGTTAATGCGCGGGGATCGCTGGTCGGCGCGGACTCGGTAGGTCGAAGGGCTTGTTTCCGCGCTGTATCTCTAAACTTAAACGAGAGGGAGAGAAAGAGAGAGAGAGAGAGAGAGAGAGAGAGAGCAAGAGAGAGAGAGAGAGAGAGAGAGAGAGAGAGAGAGAGAGAGAGAGAGAGAGAGAGAGAGAGAGAGAGAGAGACAGAGAGAGAGGGAGGGAGGGAGAGAGAGAGAGAGAGAGAGAGAGAGAGATAAAGGCATTGTGGTTAATTGCAGGCTATTAGTCCATGTCTCTCTCCCACTCTCTCGTTTAAGTTTACAGATACAGCACGGAAACAGGCCCTTCGGCCCATTGAGTCCGCGCCGACCAGCGATCCCCAGCACATTAACACTATCCTGCACCCACTAGGGACAATTTTTACATTTATACCAGGCCAATTAGCCTACAAACCTGCACGTCTTTTGAGCGTGGGTGGAAACTGAGGTTCTCAGGGAAAACCCACGCAGGTCACGGGGAGAACGTGCAAACTCCGTACAGACAAGCACCCGTAGTCAGGATCGAACCGGGGCCTCTGGCGCTGCGAGGCAGCAACTGTACCGCTGTGCCACTATGACCCTCGTTATTTGGAAAGAAATTAATGAAGCTGGTGCTAACGCAGACAAATGACAAATCGCCTCACTGCAAGGAGACCATCGCCAGTCCCGACTTCAACCATTCCTTGAGGCCTTAATTTACATCCATGCATAAAGCTTTGTTGCGGGCCAAGTTGTTAACTTGGACCCTGCAGATCTTTGCGACAAATGGCTGGCGGATGAAGGAATTAATTAGGGCCGGGTGACTCTGCATCATTAGAGCCTTCCCTCAGCAGCGGTTCCATGCAAAGTTTCAGCAACATTTCATGCGACTGTCTGCCGGGGACGCGGACTGCAATTAAACTGTTCCAGGGTCACGTCCTGCTTTCCGAAGAACAGCGAAGAAGGGTCTCGACCCGAAACGTCAGCGAACCCTCGTCTCCAGAGGCGCCGCCTGGCCAGCTGAGTTGTTCCAGCTTTGTGTGTCTGTCTTCGCTGTCAACCAGCATCTGCAGTTCCTCCCCAACACGTTTTGTCAGCTCCTCTGCGAAATCTCCTCATGGGACTGTCCCACTCAGGTGACTCTTTAGGCAACTGCCTGGGACTAGTTTTAATGGAATTCACCTACGTTAACCTGGCGACAACCTATGACATCACCTACGTCAACCTACGACAGCAAATATTGTCGCCACTGTCCCCGAAAATTTTTCGACCTGTTGAAAATTTTGCGGCAGTCGCCTGTAGTCGCCCAAAAAATCGCCTGAGTGGGACAGGCCCTTCCAGGTGTGCCTAATTTGAAGAAGTTCTCCTCCTCTCTCCGAAGAGAGTTAAGGAATGGATCAACTGGGCTAATATATTCACTGGAATTTGGAAGGATGAGAGGGAATCTTACAGACACGTAAAATTCTTAAGGGATTGGACAGGCCAGATGCAGGCAAGATGGTCCCGATGTTGGCGGAGTCCAGAGCCAGGGGTCACACAGTTTAAGATTAAGGGGTATGCCATTTGGGACTGAGATGAGGAAGAACCTTTTCACCCAGAGAGTTGTGAATGTGTGGAATTCTCTGCCACAGAGGGCAGCGGAGGCCAATTCACTGATGTTTTCAAGAGAGAGTTAGATTTAGCTCTTCGGGCTAATGGAATCAAGGGATATATGGGGAGAAAGCAGGAACGGGGTACTGATTCTGGATGATCAGCCATGATCATGTTGAATGGCGGTGCTGGCTCGAATGGCCGAATGGCCTACTCCTGCACTTATTGTCTATGTTTCTACGAGGGTTCTGCAACACACCCTCTGTGCTGCTGCCCCTCTGTGCATATCCTTCATGCGGTTGTCCAATATGCCGTCTGTATCTCTCGTTCCCCTCTCCCCTGACTCTCAGTCTGAAGAGGGGTCTCGACCTCAAACGTCACCCATTCCTTTCCTCCGGAGATGCTGCCTGACCCGCTGAGTTACTCCAGCTCTTTGCGTCTGTCTTCGGTCGATGACAAATATCGTTTTCATCCCTATTATTTGTGGCAATAGTTTCAGGAGGAATTATGTGAGGCAGAGATAGGGTAGACAGTCAGAACCTCTTCCCCCCCCCCCCTCCCCCCACCAGCGTTGTGTTCAGTTTTGGTCCCCCCATGTTATAGGAAAGATGTTGTCAAGCTGGAAAGGGCGCAGAGAAGATTTACAAGGATGTCGCCAGGACTTGAGGACCTGAGCTGTCGGGAGAGGTTGAGCAGGCTGGGACTTTCTTCCTTGGAGCACAGGAGGATGAGGGGTGATCTCGCAGAGGTGCACAAAATCATGTGAGGAATAGATAATAGACAATAGACAATAGACAATAGATGCAGGAGTAGGCCATTTGGCCCTTCGAGCCAGCACTGCCATTAAATGTGATCATGGCTGATCATCCCCAATCAGTACCCCGTTCCTGCCTTCTCCCCATATCCCCTGACTCCGCTATCTTTAAGAGCCCTATCTAGCTCTCTCTTGAAAGTATCCAGAGAACCGGCCTCCGGCAGAGAATTCCACAGACTCACCACTCTCTGTGAGAAAAAGTGTTTCCTCGTCTCCGTTCTAAATGGCTTACTCCTTTTTCTTAAACTGTGGCCCCTGGTTCTGGACTCCCCCAACATCGGGAACATGTTTCCTGCCTCTAGCGTGTCCAAACCCGTAACAATCTTATATGTTTCAATGAGATCCCCTCTCATCCTTCTAAACTCCAGTGTGTACAAGCCCAGCCGCTCCATTCTCTCAGCATATGACAGTCCCGCCATCCCGGGAATTAACCTTGTAAACCTACGCTGCACTCCCTCAATAGCAGGAATGTCCTTCCTCAAATTTGGGGACCAAAACTGCACACAATGCTCCAGGTGTGGTCTCACTAGGGCCCTGTACAACTGCAGAAGGTCCTCTTTGCTCCTTCTAGATTGGGTAAACATGCAGAGTCTTTTGTTCAGAGCAGGGGAATCGACAGCCAGAGGATGCAGGTTTGAGGTATGGGGTGGGGGGGAGGGGGGGGGAAGATTTAATGGCCATTTCTTAACACAAAGGGTGGTGGGTGTATGGAACGAGCTGCCGGAGGAGTTAACTGAGGCAGGTACGGGCGCTGTCTGTGCAGAGTTTGTACGTTCTCCCCGTGACCCGCGTGGGTTTTCTCTGGATGCTCCGGTTTCCTCCCGCACTCCAAAGACGTGCAGGTTTGT
>CM075996.1:377754-402931 GCA_038087875.1 Malacoraja senta | reverse complement strand
TCACCCATTCCCTCTCTCCAGAGATGCTGCCTGTCCCGCTGAGTTACTCCAACATTTTGTCTAAAAATCTTTAGTTCTTCCCCCTACCTGCTGCCTTCAGCCAGAAGAAGGGTCCCCGCCCAAAACGTCACCTATTCCTTTTCCTCCAGAGATGCTGCCTGACCCGCTGAGTTACTCCAGCACTTTGCGCCTATCTTTGGTGTAAACCAGCACCTGCAGTTCCCCCCCCCCCCCTCAGTTCGACAGCATCCTACACTATTTATAAAAGCCAATTAACCTAAAACCTGTAAGTCTTTGGAGCGTGGGAGGAAACCGGAGCACCCGGAGAAAACCCACAAGGTCAAAGGGCGAACCCCGTAAAGACAGCACCCGTAGTCAGGATCGGACCTGGGTCTCTGGCGCTGTGAGGCAGCAACTCTACCGCTGCGCCACCGTGCCAACCGGTGCGTACAGGGATGCGGGCCGAATGGTCTGCGGCCTTCCCTCTCCACTGCAAGTATTTAAAGAGTTAATGAGGATGGTGTCAGAAATATGTATGATAGGCATGAAAGTGTTAGATCTTCCTGGAGTACTTATCATCTCTTAAAGCAAGCTGCTGCACTCGATATCGGGCAAATTGATTTAGCAATAAAAAAAATTCTGGGTAAGTCCCAGAGAAAAATTAGCTGAGCTTTTTTTTTTGTTAAAAGGGCGGCACATTATAGAGCAACGCGGCCTCACAGCGCCAGAGACACGGGTTCAATCTTGACTACGGGTGCAGTCTGTACAGAGTTTGTACCTTCTCCCCGTGACCTGCGTGGGTTTTCTCCGGGTGCTCCGGTTTCCTCCCCACACTCCAAAGACGTGCAGGCTTGTAGGTTAATAGCCTTCGGTGTGTAAGATAGAGCGGGTGATCGCTGGTCGATGTCGACTGTGGGTTGCGGAGTTTGTTTGTTCTTGGCCTGGATAGAGTGGATGCGGAGAGGATGTTTCCACTAGTGGGAGAGTCTAGGACCAGAGGGCACAGCCTCAGAATTAAAGGATGTACCTTTAGGAAGGAGATAAAGAGGAATTTCTTCAGTCAGGTGGTGAATCTGTGCACAGCCTTCTGTGGCGGCCAAGTCAATGGATATTGTTAATGCAGAGATTGACAGATTCTTGATTAGTACGGGTGTCAGGGGTTATGGGGAGAAGGCAGCAGAATGGGGTTAGGTGGGGGAGATAGATCAGCCATGATTGAATGATGGAGTAGACTAATTCTGCTCCTATCACATGATCTTACGACCTTCTCCCTGTGACCGCATGGGTTTATTCCCACACTCCAAAAACGTGCAGATTTGTAGCATAATTGGCTCCTGTAAAAATTGCAAATTGTCCCGAGTGCGTGTAGGATAGAGCTCGTGTACGGGGCGATCGCTGGTCGGCGCGGGCCGAAGGGCCTGTTTCCCGCGCTGTATCTCTAAAGCCTGATCAGGCATTCAACGTTTTGCCATCTCTGGTTTTCGTCCTGCTTGTCTGGCCAACTGATCGGGCTCGCAGGACGGCATTTAGCGCTCTGATCACACCGCGAGTGAGATGGCGGAGTGGATGCCGGGATACGGGAGTGTTGGGCTGTCAAGTTCAGCCTGACCTTGCTCTCAGATGCTGGGGGGAGGGAGGGAGGTGATGATGACGACGACGACGATGACGATGACGAGCGACACGAGAGGTGATTTTCACTTCTGCCTGAGCGGGAGTTAGGAAGGTACTGCGCTGAGGAGTCCCCTGCAACCCGTTCCTCTCGCGGTTCACCGACTCGCGGGCCTCCTGCCATTTTTGCGGGCGGGACGAATTTGTGATCCACGTGGACATGGAGTGCGTGAGGGCTGCCGCCCCTGTTCCCAATACCTAAAGGGGGCTGCTCCTTGCCTTCTGGCTCCTCTTCACTTCACACCCACCACCCACCCTCATCTTTGGCCACCCCAGTGCGGTTGGGGAGAGGGTTTGGGGCTGAAGGTGTCCTGGTTGGGTTGCTCCTGGGCCCTGGCCGAGCTGGCCATCCGCGAGTCACGGCGCCAGGCGGAAGAGGGCTCTGCCCGAGCCGGCTGCCTGCCCCTTAACAGGGGTTACGTCCGCGCCCGGGTGGCACTAGAGAGGGACTACGCGCTGTCCCCGGGCACCCGGGGGGATTTCCGGGACTGCTGGGGGAGGGGGGGGGGAGTTGGAATGTATCTTGACAAGGATGGTGAAATAGTCATTTAAGAATATTTCTTTTACTATTGTCACGGTGGTGGGATTGTTTGTATTGTTTTGGGTAAACAAACATGCTGGAGAAACTCAGCGGGTGCAGCAGCATCTATGGAGCGAAGGAAATAGGCAACGTTTCGGGCCGAAACCCTTCTTCGGGCTGCCTGATTGTTTTGTATTGTACGTATTATTGTAAATAAATGGTTACATTTATTTTTGGTTTATAAAGAAAAAGAGGTGATTTTCACAGTTCTCACTGAGAAATGATGAAACGCATTATTATGAAGTTGATGGAGCCCTCACAAGGAGTTCCCCCATCTCTCCCTCGCCTGTCCTCCTCCACCCTCTGCCCATGCAGAACGGAGATAGACATCTCTCCAGATAGACACAAAAAGCTGGAGTAACTCAGCGGGTCCGGCAGCATCTCCGGAGAGAAGGAATGGGTAGCGTTTCGGGTCGAGACCCTTCTTCAGTGTGAAGATGCAGCGTGGAAAGAGGCCCTTCGGCCCAACTTGCCCACGCCGGCCGACATGTCCCAGCTACACTGGCCCCACCTGCCAGCATTTTGGTCCGTATCCCTCCAGACCTGTCCTATCCATTTAGTTCAATAAACTGAACTGAGGTTCTACAGTGACCTGTGTCTCAGCTCTGAGGGTGCATCAGGATGTCCTGCAGAGGGGATGAGAAGGGTGCTACAGAAATGCACACCCTTCCGATTACTTCGAAGGGACGCCTCTTTCCAAAACAGACTAGGGACCCAAGATCGACGCGAGAGGCTGGAGTAGCTCAGTGGGGACAGGCAGCATCTACTGGAGAGAAGGAAAGGTGGGGGAGATAGGGTGACGTTTGGGGCGCCATCCTGCTGCAGACTGAACCTGATATTGTCTTCACCTCCAATTCTGTTGTTGTCTTCGTTATTTTGTGAGGGCGTTCGAGTCGGCAGTGAGGGGGTTTAACGCGGCGTCAAACAAAGGCTTAACTTGCCCCCAAAAAAATAACCGGTGTGGCTGGTTTAGATCGAAGATAGACACAAAAAATGCTGGAGGAACTCAGCGGGACAGGCAACGTCTCTGGAGAGGAGGAATGGGTGACGTCGCCCAATCCTGCTCTTCAGAGATGCTGCCTGTCCCGCTGAGTAACTTCAGTTTTTTGTGTCTATCTTGTCTCAGAGACCTCTGTTGGATAACGTGCAGTACAAAGTTCTTCACTGTACCTCGGTACATGTGACAAAAACAAACCTAAATCAATGCATAAATGGTCTTAAATAAGGGGTCCAATGCTGGCAGCGTCTCTGGAGAGAAGGAATGGCCGACGTTTTGGGTCGAGACCCGTCTTCAGACTGATGTCAGGGGAGTGGGAGGTACATAGATAAGGAAGAGTAAGGTGTGAAAATAGGACAAAGGGAATGTGGATCTAGGCAAAAGTAGAATAGGTCGTAGTTAGTTGGGAGAAGGTAACAACAAAGCAAACAGAGATCAAATGTAGTCGGAGACGGTAGGGGTGGTGGGAGAACTGGAAGAGGGTATGGAGAGAGAGGGGAAGGAAGGGTTACTTGAAGTTAGGGAAGTCAATGTTCATACTTGAAGTGAGACAGCCAGGATTTTTGCTGGTCGCCTTTCGAAGCCTCAGCGGGGAGACTGTCTGCTACGAAAGGAAAATATGAACCTTTTATTAGAGTCCCGTTGCCGTGGAAACGCCTTGCTTCCACACCGCTGATCCCTGGCTTATATTAAAAGGAAGTTGACTTTCTGACTTACACGAGATTATCCGAGAGGGAGATTACCTCCGAGACGGTGGCCGGGGGGACGCGGCTGCCGGATCTTTCCGGAACTTTCCGCGGCGGTTCGGACGAGGGGAGGGAGAGCGGCGGGTGGCGGGACAGGCAGATCCTGTGGTGAACCAGGGCGATCCCAGCTCCTGAGAGAGACTCAGACAGCAACCTTGTGTGGGAAGCTCATGATGCCTCATCCTATGTATCCTAGATAGGGCTCTTGAAGATGGCGGAGTCAGGGGATATGGGGGGAAGGCAGGAACGGGGTACTGATTGGGGATGATCAGCCATGATCACATTGAATGGCGGTGCTGGCTCGAAGGGCCGAATGGCCTACTCCTGCACCTATTGTCTATTGGTGCCTAAGCACCTCATATTCCGCTTGGGCAGTCTGCACCCTAGCGGCATAAACATTGAATTCTCCACTTTCCAGTAGCCCTTGCTGTCTCCTCCCCCTCTCAGCTCTCCCTCAGCCCTCGGGCTCCTCCTCTTCCTTTTTCCTTTCTTCTCCCCACCCTACATCAGTCTGAAGAAGGGTTTCGGCCCGAAACGTTGCCTGTTCCCTTCGCTCCATAGATGCTGCCTCACCCGCTGAGTTTCTCCAGCACTTTTGTCTACCTTCGATTTTCCAGCATCTGCAGTTCCTTCTTAAACACCCATTGTCTATTGTCTGTGTTGTTGGCTGATGTATAGATAACGCTTAGAGTCACAGGGTCACAGAGTCTCGCATCGTGGAAACAGGCCTGCGGCCTAACTTGCCCACACCAACCAACATGTCCCCATCTACACTAGTCCCACCTGCCTGCGTTTGCCCCATATCTCCCTAAACCAGTCCTATCCATGCTTCTTAAACGTTGGGATAGTCCCTGCCTCAACTACCTCCTCCCGGCAGCTCGTTCCATACACCCACCACCCTTTGTGTGAAAAAGTTACCCCCTCTCAGATTCCCATTAAATCTTTCCCCCTTCACCTTAAACCTATGCCCTCTGGTCCTCGATTCCCCTACTCTGGGCAAGAGACTCTGTGCATTTACCCGATCTATTCCTCTCATGATTTTGTACACGTCTGTAAGATCATCCTACTGCACTCCAGGGAGTGGTCGCCTGCCTAACCTCGAGTCCTCCAGTCCTGGCAACATCCTTTTAAATCTTCTCTGCACCCTTTCCAATTTAACAACATCTTTCCTATAGTTTCAACCCTATAACCGTGTACCTCTGTCACTAAGCCATGGGCTCCAGCTGATGAACTGGGGAAGCCATTGCCCAGATGAGACTTTAGACTTTGGAGAAATGGTACGGAAATAGGCCCTTCAGCCCACCGAGTCCATGCCGGCTAGCGATCCCCACACACTTACACCACCCTGCACTGAGGACAATTTACAACGTGGAGGTTTGTACTGTAGGTTAATCGGGCTTCTGTAAATCGTCCCTAGTGTCTAAGATGGAACTAGTGTACGTGCGATCGCTGGTCGGCGCGGACTCGGTGGGCCGGAGGGCCTGTTTCCACGCTGTATCTCCAAATCTAAAGCTAAAAACTAGTGAATGGTGATTGATGGGCCTAGTGGGCCGAAGGGCCTGTTTCCACTCTGTATCTCCAAAATTAAAACTAAAAGCTAGTGAATGGGCGAGTGATGGTCAGCGTGGGCCTAGTGGGTCGAAGGGCCTGTTTCCACGCTGTATCTCCAAAACTAAAGCTAAAAAACTAGTGAATGGTGATTGATGGGCCTAGTGGGTCGAAGGGCCTGTTTCCACGCTTTATCTCCAAAACTAAAACGAAAAGCTAAAAACTAGTGAATGGTGATTGATGGGCCTAGTGGGCTGAAGGGCCTGTTTCGATGCTGTACACCTCATAAAGCCAGACAGCAGCAGGGTGTGTGAGAAAACTAGGGAAGGCCACACAGTGACAGGGAGAAGGTACAATCTCCACACAGCCCCAGAGGTCAATGTTAAATGCGGTCACTCGAACTGTGAGCTATCTTTATTGTTCATTTCCGACCAAGATTCTGGGCGTGAAGAGTACTTTTGATTACTGAAAGAGAAGGTAAGGCAGGTTTTCCCATCTGGGAAGCCTTCCACCTTGTACGCTGGCTGACGTTAATCCCACCCATTGATTGCCGCCTTGTTAAGTGACTTTAACCTTACCACCGGAGAGCAGAGCCAAGCTTATTGGAATCGACCTGATTGTAGACTCGGGCAGACGCGTTGGGTTTAATATCAACGTGGTGGCAATCAGGTCTTCTGCTTGCAAAAGAAATCAAATTGGCAATCAACTGAAGGAAATCACACACGGTTTAAGGCTCCGTCTTGCAGGATATTAATACATTCGATGCTAATTTTCCTGACAGCGCTTAGAAGTCAGTTTGGGAGTTTAGTTTAGTTTAGAGCAAAGATCCTACAGCGAGCAAGATAGACCACTCGACGAAAAAGACACAGTACGGTCATGGGCAGATTCATGGGTAATTTAAGACCCCATTTCCATAACCGGCTTCCGTCTCCGCACCAAAGATCCCATAGGATAATAGTGCGCAGACGGAAGCCGGTTACGGAAAAGTTATTTGGTAAAAATCTTCTCCTCATTTTCAGAATTATAATTTATTAACACAAACTGTTCCCCCGCAACGTTGATTACACTGCGAGTCGGGTCGGGTCCGGTTACTGAAATGGAGGCAAAAAAGGCCCACGTTCCGCTCCGTTGCGTACTACACGTCAGCCCATTGAATTTAGCAGGAGTGGTCGATCTTGCTCGCTATAGGATCTTTGGTTTCGAGATACAGCACGGAAACAGGCCCTTCAGCCCACTGAGTCCGTACCGACCAGCGATCCCCGCACATTAACACTGCCCTGCACACACTTGGGACAATTTTTACATTTTACACCAAGCCAAGTAACCTACAAACCTGCACGTCTTTGAAGTGTGGGAGGAAACCGAAGATATCGGAGAAAACCCACACAGGTCACGGGGAGAGCGTACAAAGTCCGTACAGATAGCGCCCGTAGTCAGGATCGAACCTGGGTCTCTGGCACTGTATGGCTGTAGCTCTTCTGCTGCGCCACCATGCCACCTAACTCCAATTATACCAAGTCAATTAACCTGCTGTGTAAGACTGCAAGTCTGGAGAAGGGTCCCGACTTGAAAGCTTGTTTGTCCACCCTCTCCGCTGATGCTGCCTGTCCCATTGAGACTCTCCGACACTTTGTGTTCTGACTGACACCTTAATGGCGATTGCTTTTATATTTATCTTTGCACATTAGTGAAATGGAAACAGAGAGATCTTAGTCTTTGCTGAGGCATTCATTATTGCAGCAAAGTGTGGTTCCATTAATCCTGCCGTCATCATGCAAATGCCAGTGTTTCTTACCGCAAATAAAGAAGAGAATGATTCTCATTGTAGGTTGCCACAGCTTGCTGCCACGGAGATTTATCATGAAGTCTGCACCGTAGAACATGTTAAAGGTTTTGTATCCCTATGCACCGTAACATGGCGAACATGGGCGGCAAGGTGGTGCACAGGTGCCTCACAGCTCCGGAGGCCCGGGTTCGATCCTGACTCCGGATGCTGCCGTTACGGAGTTTGTACGTTCTCCCCGTGACCCGCGTGGGTTTCCTCCGGGTGATCCGGTCTCCCCCCCACACTCCGAAGACGTGCAGGTTTGTAGGCTGATTGCCTTGGTGTAATTGCACAATTGCAAATTGATCCTGGAGTGTGTAGGATAGGGCTAGTTTGCGGGGATCGCTGGTCGGCGCGGTCTCGGCGGGCCGAAGGGCCTGTTTCCGCTCTGTATCTCCATACTAAAACTGAACTAAACTGAACGATGGAAACCGCGGGGGGGGGGGGGGGGGGAGGGAGGGGGGGTGACCCGAGCTACTTCAGGCCGAGGAATCGCCTTTCCGAAGCGGGGTCGACGTGACGACTAGCAAGCGCCGTGAGATATTCCACAACAGACTCGAGATGGTGGAGGAGGGAGGAAAGTCTGAAGAAGGGTCTCGATCCCGAAGCGTTACCCTTTCCTTCTCTCCAGAGTTACCCCAGCGTTTCGTGCCCATCTTGAGGTGGTGGAGACTGGGAGTGTGGGACGGGGGGCCACACAAGAGTGGAACGGCTGGGACTGCCGGTCACCGTGGGGGAGGGGGGGATTGGAATGCATGCTGAACAATGGATGGGGAAATAATAATTTAACAATATTTAACTTTCACTTGCACGATGGTGGTGGGTTTTGTTTTTGAATCATTCCGTTTTGCACATGTTATTGTGAATAATTAAATAAATTGTCTTTGGTTAAAATAAAAGTGGAATGGCCTCCATCTGCTGTGCACTGTGTGGATCAGTAGGTGAAGTGATGCCAACAAAACAGCTTCGGGGGATCAGGCTTCCCATCGAGCCGATCTCACCATTATTTTGCCATTCGGTTAATTCAAGAAAAGAGATGCCTCGATACAGGACGATACGATAGAACTTTATTGATCCCAGGAGGGAAATTGATCTGCCAAAGGGCCATAAATCTCAACAAGATACATGAAACATGAAATTAAAGTGACGAGTGGAAAGGATTAGGGGATGTGCAAAGGTTGGGGGGGGGGGGGGGTGGGGTGGGGGGGGGAGTCGGTCTGCCCCACGACAGAAGGGGGAGGAGTTGTACAGTTTGATCGCCACAGGGAAGAAGGATCTCCTGTGGCGTTCTGTACTGCATCTTGGCAGACAGGCCCTTCGGCCCAGTGAGTCCGGGCCGACCAGCAATCTTCCCCATCCTACACCATCCTACACCATCTTACAATCTAGGGATGATTTACAGAAGGCAATTAATCTGCAAACCTGCGCGTCTCTGGGATGTGGGAGGAAGCCGGAGCACCCGGGGAAAGTCCACGCGGTCACAGGGAGAACGTGCAAACTCCACCACTCGAGGTCAGGATCGAACCTGGGTCTCGGGTGTTGTAAGGCAGCAACTCTACCGCTGCGCCTCCGTGTAAGAGGAGGGAGGATAATAAACGAGGGAGGAAACGGCAAACAATGTGGTTCCAGAGACCCGGGTTCGATCCTGACCACGGGTGCTGTCTGTAAGGAGTTTGTACGTTCTCCCCGTGACCGCGTGGGTTTTCTCCGGGCTCTCCGGTTTCCTCCCACACTCCAAAGACGTGCAGGTTTGTCGGTTGATTGGCTTCTGTTAATTGTCCCTAGCGCGTAGGGTAGAACTAGTGTGCGGGGATCGCCGGTCGGCACGGGCTCGGTGGGCCGAAGGGCCTGTTTTCACGCTGTATCGCTGAACTAAACTAAAAGTAAAAGCTCAAATCTAGTGAACAGGTCACTGATGGCCAGCGTGGCTCAGTAGGCTGAAGGGCCTGTTTTTTTTTTGCTGTATATATATCTATAAAAGCAAGCTAGCAGCAGTGTGTGTGAGAAAACTGGGAAAGGCCACACAGTGACGGGGAGAAGATGCAAACTCCACACAGTCCCAGAGGTCAATATTAAAGGCGGTCACTCGAACTGTGAGCTCTCTTTATTGTTCATTTCCGACCGAGACACGGGGCAAGATGCATTCTTTTTGAGAAATTGTCCTGATATGTCATAAGGTTATAAGGAATAGTAGAATTAGGCCATTCGGCCCATCAAGTCTACTCCGCCATTCAATTATGGCTGTTCTATCTCTCCCCCCCCCAACCCCATTCTCCTGCCTTCTCCCCGTAACCTCTGACACCTGTACCAATCAAGAATCTATCTAAGGTACACAAAAATGCTGGAGAAACTCAGCGGGTGCAGCAGCATCTATGGAGCGAAGGAAATAGGCAACGTTTCGGGCCGAAACGTTGCCTATTTCCTTCGCTCCATAGATGCTGCTGCACCCGCTGAGTTTCTCCAGCATTTTTGTGTACCTTCGATTTTCCAGCATCTGCAGTTCCTTCTTTAACACAAGAATCTATCTATCTCTGCCTTAAAAATATCCACTGATATTCCTTGCCACGGCCTTCTGTGGCAAAGAGTTCCACACTTTCATCAATGTGTGGGATAGAACTCAGTCGTTGGTCGGCAGGGACTCGGTGGGCCGAAGGGCCTGTTTCCACGGCCTGTATCTCTAAACTAAACTACACCAAACAGTATTTCACGGGACTTCCAGGTGGACCAGATACACGGGTGCACCCACTCTAATGAGCTGGTTATGGATCTTTAACTGGGAGTAACTGAGCAACATGCCTGCTTGTTTAATATTCGCTCTGTAACTCCTCCCTCTGTGAGTGTGCTTGATTGCCCCCCTCTGACTGCAAGGCTTTGATCTAACAAGATTAGACACTGATTTTAATGCAGGAAGAACTGGATGGCCAACTATGACGCAATTACTGTACACAGAGGAGGCAACAAATCGATTCATTAGCAGTATTTATACACAGGCATTTGCCGCAGCTTTGAAAGCATCAGCTCGTTCACTCAGAGCCTCATTTACCGCACGGAAGGAGGCCATTTGGCCTGTCTGATCTGTGCTGGCTCCCAAAAGAGCAAACTATTGATCCTTCCCTCCCACGCGGGTCACGGGGAGAACGTACAAACTCCGCACAGAGAGCACCCGTAGTCAGGATCGAACCCGGGTCTCTGGCGCTGTGAGGCAGCAACTCTACCGCTGCGCCACAGCTATTAGCCGGGACATCCCGTATATTGGGCTAAATTGGTTTGACCCATACGGGACCGCCCTTGTCCCTTATTTGACTGCTACTACTCGGGTCGAGGGTCAGTGCGCCGTCTCCGTCCCTGCTTCACCCGTCCCGACGTAGTGCCGCCCATGGAGTGCAGCAGCAGAGCCTCGCCCGTGGCCTCGTAGGTCAGCAGCCCGGCCAGCTGTCCGACCTTCGGACCTTGGCTTACCACCGACACCACCATGGCCGATCATCGGTCCCTTATTTTGACCTTTTGGCCCTTGTTTAGAGGTGAGAAAGTTGGCAACCCTGGCCACTGCGCCGCCATTCTTACAATGGCAGCCATTTTTACTTTAAGCTCCCATAAAGTGATAGTTACCAGCTAACCTGTTTCGCTCATTTTGATTAATGGGTAAATATTGTCGGCTACTCTGTGCTGCTCTTCAAATTGTACTGCTGGATGTTTTTGTTTGTTTATGTCTAAAAATGCTTGAGGCCTTGTTCGAATGACTCCCTCAGTAACTCAGTCGTGTCAACTCAGATTTATGTGCGTGGGGGGAACTATTTTTTTTATTCACGACATTGCTGAACACAAGAACATCCTGAACAGAGGCAGGAATAGTCCATTCGGCCCCTCATGCCTGCCCTGCCGTTCAGCAAGACGGCGGCACCATTTCCCTGCATTATTCTCCTCAGTGCCATTATCATAAGTTCATATGTGATAGAAAAATGATGAACAAATGTAAAGAAACTTAATTTTATGTCGAGATCATTTGGAATTCACTGCCTGCCGATTCGGGCATTCAACAGGATGAACACCTGTGGTTCATAAGTCATAGAAGCAGAATTAGGCCATTCGGCCCATCAAGTCTACTCCGCCATTCAATCATGGCTGATCTATCTTTCCCTCTTAACTCCATATTCCTGCCTTCTCTCCATAACCCCTGATACCCGTACTAATCAAGAATCTATCTATCTCTGCCTTAAAAATATCCACTGACTTGGCCTCCACAGCCTTCTGTGGCGATGAATTCCACAGATTCACCAGTCACTGACTAAAGAAATTCCTCCTCATCTCCTTGCTAAATGAACGCCCTTTAATTCTGAGGCTGTGACCTCTAGTCCTAGACTCTCCCACCAGTGGAAACATCCTCTCCACATCCACTCTATCCAGGCCTTTCACTATTTCCAGCATCAATTCCAGTTCCCTTGATTCCCTTAATATCCGGAATAGGGTGGCATGGCGCAGCGTGTATGGCACCAGAGCTTGGGTGCTGTCTGTGTGGAGTTTGCACATTCTCCCTGACATCTCGTGGGTTTCCTCACTTGTAGGTTTAATTGGCTTCTCTAAATAGTTTTTTTGATGCTTCACAGTTAAAGTACTTAGTTTAGAGTATAGAGATACAGCGTGGGAAGAGGCCCTTCGGCCCACTGAGTCCGTGCCGTCCAGCAATCACCTGTAAGCTAGTCCTATCCTACACACTAGAGGCAATTTACAGGAGTTAATTGACCTCCTCCTATTCAGTATGTCCTTGTGTTCAGCAAGGCCATAACTAAAAGAAAATATGTGTAGGAAGGAACTGCAGATGCTGGTTTAAACCAAAGATCTACACTAATAGCTGGAGGAACTCAGCGGGTCAGCCAGCATCTCTGGAGAAAAGGAACAGGTGACATTTCGGGTCGAGACCCTTCTTCAGACTGAGAGTCAGGGGAAAGGGAAACTAGTATGAAAATGTACGGAACAAACCAGAGCCGGCACCGATGGCCAATGAGCCCACAATGGTCCATTGTTGGCTGTGGAGGAGGTGATAACGAAGGGATACGAACAGTGCAACTAGCAGGACGACGAAAGAAAATAGTTCCCCAGAGCACGTCAATCGGAGTTGACACATACTGCATCACAAACTCCGTACGGACAAGCGCCCGTAGTCAGGATCGAACCCGGGTCTCTGGCCAGCGCTGTGAGGCAGCAACTCTACCGCTGCGCCGCCGTGCCGCCCGCCAACTTCAAGAACCTCAACAGATCAGTCAAACTTGGTTCCATTTCATAAATCTAAGCGACCATGTTATTTTTCCGTCCCTTCATTAAAGTGTGCAGTCTTTCTCCTGTGTGGGCGGGACGGTGACGCAGCGGTGGAGTTGCTGCCTTACCGGACAGTTTACTATGAGCTTTTACCTTACCTTACCTTACCAGAGACGCGGGTTCCATCCTGACCATTGGCGCTGACTGTGTGGAGTTTGTACGTTCTCCCCGTGGCCCGCGTGGGTTTTCTCCGGGTGCCCCCGGTCTCCTCCCACACTCAAAGACGGGTTGCAGGTTAATCGGCTTCGGTAGACATAGTAAACTGTCCTCAGTGTGTGTAGTGTTAAGCCCCTGTCCCACTTAGGAGACCTAAACAGCAACCTCTGGTGACCTTGCCCGGCCACCCAAGGTTTCCATGAGGTCACCGGAGGTTTTGGTCACTCTCCCGAATGGTCGAAAGTGGTTTCCGCGTGGTCGAGGCTTCATCTAGGTTGCTGCTATTTTTTCATTATGATTAAAACCGGCCTCGACTAAAAATAGGTTGCCGTTTTAAAAATCGATCATTTTTTAGTCGCCGGTCTAGTCGAAGCCGGTTTTCTTCATAGTCGAGGAAGGTTTTCAACATATGTGTGGGAGGTGGTAGGAGGTTGCAGGTCACCTCGACCTTGATATTTTTTTGGGTGGCGGGCAAGGTCACCAGAGGTTGCTGTTTAGGTCTCCCAAGTGGGACAGGGGCTTTAGTGGACGGGAGTGATCGCTGGTTGGCGCGGACTCGGTGGGCCGAAGGGCCCGTTTCCGCGCTGTATCTCGAAAAGTCTGAAGCGAGGTCTAAATCAGATTCAAATTGAACATAAAATTAACATAAACCTGCTGTGGTTATGTTTTTCCGAAGGAATTCTTCACAACCAGCCTGAATTAATTGCCCATTGTGGGGCCCTTGGGACTGAGACTGGAAAAGCAAGCACTTTGCAATAGTCTGGAGTCGTAGGTAGCCACGGTACAGACGAGGGTGGAGAATTACCCCCACTAAAAGGCATTAGGAGCAGGTGGGAATTACAAAGGTCTGATACTTTCATGGTCTCTGTTCGCCTTTTAGTCCCAGAATTTTTCTAATGAGCCGAATTTAAATATCCAGTCACTAGGGGCATTATAACTCGTGTCTCTGGATTATGAACCATATTTTTAAAATCTATTCATTCGAAGAAGGCCTTGGCAGTGCCAGCATTTAATCTCCACTCCGTTGAATGGTGTCGGCAGCTAAATGTTACACACATTTTGTGGGCAATGGGTCATGCGAGGTGAGGAAGCATGATTTCCATCCTCAAAGGACAATGTTTCGTTTGGTTTAGTTTAGTGATACAGGGCGGAAACAGGCCCTTCGGCCCACCCAAGCCCACACGAACAGATAGACAGATAACCAATTATCATTCAGTCTGTGGCCCCCTTCAAATGTGCCGGGGCCCCCCCTCGGGGTCAAATGCGGGTCAGTGAAACTAGCTCGGACGGACTCGGTCAGCATGGATGAGTTGGGCCGAATGGCCTGTTCCGCGCTGTGCGACACAATGACTCTGCGTGGAGCTTTCCTCCCGCGGAGAGATTTTTCTGTCCCAAAACTGTAACGACAAACCAACATGACTTTCCTCAAAGCCTGACTGGGCCAGAACGCCACAGGAGATCCTTCTTCCCCATGGCTATCAAACTGTACAACTCCTCCCCCTTCAGTCGTGGGGTAGACTGACTCCCCTTCCCCCCCCACCCCTCCTCCCCCACCCCCCCAATCTTTGCACATCCCCAATCCTTTCCTCTCATCACTTTAATTTCACATTTCCTCTATATGGTGTTTTTATGAGTGTTGGCAGATCAATTTCCCTCCTGGGATGAATTAAGTTCTCTCATATCATATCATTTATGCAATAAATTTCAACTGGACCAAATGTATAGAGGCTGAGTTTAAAATCTCTAACGAAGGGCGGCAGGGTGGCACAGCTGGTAGGGCTGCTGCCTCCCTCACAGCGCCAGGGAACCGGGTTCGATCCTGACTGCGTGCGTGCGTGCGTGTGGTGTCTGTGTTGTGTCTCGTATCTTGCCCCAGGAGTCACCCATGAAGGGCGTTTACAAAGTTACAAATTACAAATCCCACCCCCCCCTCCCCACCCTGCTCCAGTTCCCCTTTGCTCTTCCCTCCTTTCCCCCCCCCCCTCACGGCGGTCGCCCCAAGCAGGGTTCCCTTTGTCCATTGTTCCACCACCCCCCCCCCCTCCTCACGGTATTCCATTTACCCACCACCCTCTGAGAGAAAAAGGTTCTTATTGAATATTTCCCAGCTCACCGGGTCCGCGTTGATCGTCCCCCTCCCCCACAACGCCCCCTCCCCCCACTCCGTCCATTCATGTACCCCCTCCCCCCGCCCTGCACCCCCCTGCAGCGTCCCCCCCCCCACTCCGGGACCTCCATTGTTCTTCCTCCCCACCGGCAGCGACGTCCTCACTCCCACGTGGTCCGTCCTCGTCCGTCGGTCGGTTGGTTGGTCGGTCGGCACCTTCATCACCCGACCTCTCCACTATCACCGCCGGGCCCCTCCCCTGAGGCCTCCGTGGGCAACGACCCGGGCTCCTCCGACCCATGAGGCGAGATAAAGACCCCCCCCCGCCCGTACGCAGCCCCGGTGCAGCGGGAAGCCCCCACAGAACTGATGCGAAGTGGCGATCGCCGGTCGGCACAGCCTGGGCGGGCCGAAGGGCCTGTTTCCACGCTGCATCTCTAACATAAACTGGCATCGGCGGGAAGAGGTGTCGGGATTTTTCCCGGCGGTACTTGATTGCAGAAGGTTGCTGGAATGAAGAGATCCTTTGAAGGGTTGAATTATCCTTCACAATAAACTGTACAGGATCTCAAGAAAGGGCTTTGTGTGCGTGTGTGCGTGTGTGTGTGTGTGTGTGGAAGAAAGATGACATTTCTTAAATGTATTCGTGTCGCGGTATAATGCGGATGCTTGACTGACAGTCTGTTCAAGAGGGCCAAGCGAGGATTCTGACTTAATTGTAGGTTGTCACACAGAAGTTATTGTGGAGCCTGTTTATTCCCGGAATCATTGAAAATATGTCACCTATCCCGTCATAACATGCGCGCAATCCAGCAACAAGCTGGGAAAATCACTGGGGAACCTCAGATGCACAGAGTGCTGGAGTAGCTCGGCGGGTCAGGCAGCATCCCTGGAGAACACGCAGGAAGAATGGGTTTCGACCCGAAATTCCTTCTGTCCAGAGTTACTCCAGCATTTTGGGCCTATGCGTGGAGAACACCCAGGTTCGATCCTGACCACGGGTGCTTGTCTGCACGGAGTTCGTACGTTACCCCCCCCGTGACCCGCGTGGCTTTTCTCCGAAATCTTCCGTTTCCTCCCACACTCCAAAGACGTGCAGGTTTGTAGATCCATTGGCTGGGTGTGAATGCTAACATTGTCCATAGTGCGGCGTAGGGCAGTGTTAATGTGCGGGGATCGCTGGTCGGCGCGGAGTCGGTGGGCCGAAGGGCCTGATTCCGCACTGTATCTCTAAACTAAACATGGACAGGTGACGTTCCAGGTCGGGACCCTTATTCCGATCGGGAGAGCGTATGGAATCACAGAGGGGGGGCAGTGAGAGATGGTCTGACAGAAGACCGATCAGAGAGAGGAGAACTTCTTCAACGTGGGCATACCTTGAGAAGATCTTGTAGTGGAGTGTGGATGAATCACTGATACATTATTGTCACAGGTGACAATTCACAGTGAAATTCTTTGCTTTGCACATCCAAGGTATGCAAACGGCCACCACATAAAGGGCACCGCAACGAAAGTCACAAAGTATCTCACGCCAGGTCCTCCATTGTCTCCCCTCCCCCCCCTCACAGCGCCCCCCCCCCCATGTGCCGGGTCCTCCTTTGTTCTTGTATAATGTAGAAACAAGGAACTGCAGATGCTGATTTACTAAAAAATATGGACACAAATTCTGAAGAAGGGTCACATCCCGAAACCTCACCTGTCCATGGCCTCCAGTGATGCTGCCTGACCCGATGCTGAGTTATTCCAGCATATTGAGTCTTTTTTAGTAAACCAGCATCTGCAGTTCCGAGTTTCTACTGGGGCAACTCTGGCTCGTGTTGAGTCATCCAGGAAATTCCCAACAAAGATCGGTTAGAGCGGCACGGTGGCGTAGCTGGTAGAGTCGCTGCCTCACAGCGTCGGAAACCCCGGTTCGATCCTGACCACGGGTGCTGTCTGTATGGAGTTTGTATCTTCCCCCCTGTGACCACGTGGGTTTTCTCCGGGTGCTCCGGTTTCCTCCGATATTCCAAAGACGTGCGGGTTTGTAGGTTAATTGGCCCGCTGTGAAATTGCTCCTAGTGTGCAGGGAGTGGAAGTGAAATATGGGACAACATAGAACTAGCGTGAGCGGGTGATCAATGGTCGGCGTGGACCCGGTGGGCCGAAGGGCCTGTTTCCATGCTGCATCTCGAACAAAACTCCAGGCCAAAAGTTTCGCACAAGTTCTTCATTGTCTCACTTCGCATCCTCTCCCTACACGACACCAACGAGGACCATTAGTCTACAAACCCGAAACGACCTTAGACAATAGACAATAGACAATAGGTACAGGAGTAGGCCATTTGGCCCTTCGAGCCAGCACCGCCATTCAATGTGATCATGGCTGATCATCCCCAATCAGTACCCCGTTCCTGCCTTCTCCCCATATCCCCTGACTCCGCTATCTTTAAGAGCCCTATCTAGCTCTCTCTTGAAAGCATCCAGAGAACCGGCCTCCACCGCCCTCTGAGGCAGAGAATTCCACAGACTCACAACTCTCTGTGAGAAAAAGTTTCCTCGTCTCCGTTCTAAATGGCTTAACCCTTATTCTTAAACTGTGTGGCCCCTGGTTCTGGACTCCCCCAACATCGGGAACATGTTTCCTGCCTCTAGCATGTCCAAACCCTTAACAATCTTATATGCTTCAATGAGAATCCCTCTCATCCTTCTAAACTCCAGAGTGTACAAGCCCAGCCGCTCCATTCTCTCAGCTTATGATGAGGGAGGAAACCGGAGGATGAGGGAGGAAACCGGAGCACCCGGAGGAAACCCACGCGGTCGGGGGGGGGGGGGGGGGCAACGTGCAAACTCCGCACAGCGTGGCAGCCGGGGTCAGGATCAAACCGGGGACTCTGGAGCGGTGAGACAACATTGAAGGGAATCGAGGGATGTGGGAATAGAGATGAAAGGGCCATAATCCTAACAGATGGCAGAGCGAGTTTGATGGGATAGCCGAGTCAGGCTCATAATTCTTACTCCCTTAATCCTCGATTCTCATAATAATATATATAAAAATGTATTGATGCCTCCCTCGAACACGAAGTGACTGAGACCAGAGCGTAAAAGGCTGGGTAAATAGTGCAGTATGTATAAGTGGAAGTGTACCCTTAAGAACTGAGAATCCCCTGTGCTATAACTTTTGATGCATTGTTAGTTGAGAGTTGCTGCCTTCAATAAAATGGTGTTTTAAGTGATTGCTATTCCTCAGCTGCTTGTACGAGAATATCACGACGCAATGGAAGTGGAATAGAGCAAAATTGTTCCCATAAACCGGTCGTTCAAGGTCTGAAGGGCGCAGATTGCACGGGTGTTCCGGTATCCCCCACCGCCCCACATCCCAAAGACGTACGGGCTTTGTAGGTTGAGTGGTCCTCTGTGTAAATCTCCCCCTAGTGTGCAGGACATAGAACGAGTGTGAACGGGTGATCGGAACAGACCCGGTGGGCCGAAGGGCCTGTTTCCATGCTGTATCTCAAAACTGAGCGAGCATCTTTGGGGAAAACTGTTCCGGGATAGCAGTAGATTCGCTGGGCCGAAGGGCCTGTTTCCATGCTGTCTCTCAAAACTGAACGAGCATCTTTGGGGAAAACTTCCGGGATAGCAGTAGATTCGCTGGGCCGAAGGGCCTGTTTCCATGCTGTCTCTCAAAACTGAACGAGCATCTTTGGGGAAAACTCTTCCGGGATAGCAATAGATTCGCTGGGCCGAAGGCCTGTTTCCATGCTGTATCTCAAACTGAGCGAGCATCTTGGGGGAAAACTGTTCCAGGATATCAGGAGGTTGCCGGATTGAAGATTTGCTGGGCCGAAGGGCCTGTTTCCATGCTGTATCTCAAAACTGAGCGAGCATCCTTGGGGAAAACTGTTCCAGGATATCAGGAGGTTGCCGGATTGAAGATTCGCTAGGCCGAAGGGCCCTTTTCCACGCTGTATCGCCATCTCCGAAAGCAGGTCTGTGTTAAGTGCCGTCTAGATTTCTTCCACCCTGACTTAAAGTCTGGCAGTTGGAGGCAATGAGCTCTTCCCACTGAGCCACAGCTGACTTGTGTGAATCCATCATCAAATCTTGCTTGACAGATGCACCCTGGGATATTTTACTTCATTATAGGTGATGTATAAACACAGTTGCTGTTGTTCCTCTCTGATCCCGGGATCAGTGCGCTCTCAATAATTTAATCAGGTTCCCAGCACGTGTTGCCACGGGCAACGTCATGACTTTATTTTAAGAGCAAGAGTAGGCAAGACTTGTGTAGGAAGGAAGTGCAGATGCTGGTTGCAACTGAAGTCACTTCAGCTTTTCTGTCTATCTTCAGCGGGAATACTTGGCAGGCAACAAGGCCCTGGAGATAATCATCTGTCAGAGTTAGTGTAAAGCTCCAGATAGCTAAATTCAACAAGCCCTTTCTTGCGCATTCAAATAACCACTTGGGTTTAGGAGCCCACAGTCTGTAGGCCGTTAATTTAAGAAGATGCTCATGGAAAAATAGAAAATAGGTGCAGGAGGAGGCCATTCGGCCCTTCGAGCAGCACCGCCATTCATTGTGATCATGGCTGATCGTCCCCCAATCAATAACCCGTGCCTGCCTTCTCCCCATATCCCTTGATTCCACTAGCCCCTAGAGCTATTCTAACTCTCTCTTAAATCCATACAGTGATTTGGCCTCCACTGCCCTCTGTGGCAGGGAATTCCACAAACTCACAACTCTCTGGGTGAAAGCTTTTTTTTCTCACCTCAGTCTTAAATGACCTCCCCTTTATTCTAAGACTGCGGCCCCTGGTTCTGGACTCGCCCAACATTGGGAACATTGTTCCTGCATTGTATTCCGCTTGATAGTTTTATGCTCGATTGTATTCCGGCCGATTGAGGTAAACACAATTCCCACCTGCTCCCGCGCGGATTCGTGGGGATAATCGCCAGCGCGGATCACTGACGCTCCCACGCACACCCAACGCTGCAGGAGAAAGTCTCCGGGCCTCGGGCCGGCGCAGCTACAGAGCACGCAGCACGCGGTGGTTCAACGAAGGGAGTGCACGCATTAACACCTTCGCTCAGTCCGCGCCGGGCCTACTTGATCTCCCGGTTGCTTTAACTCCACCCCCCCTCCCATTCCCACACCCACTTTTCTGTCCTGGGCCTCCTCATGATCAGACTCGGGCCCAAACGCAAAATTGGAGGAACAGCACCCTTCATTTTCGCTTCGGCAGCTTACAACCCAGCGGAGGTAGACAAAAGTGCTGGAGAAACTCAGCGGGTGCGGCAGCAACTATGGAGCGAAGGAAATAGGCAACGTTTCGGGCCGAAACCGATGTGAGGGTGGGGGACGGGGGGGCGGGAAGGAGAAGGAAGAGGAGGAGCCCGAGGGCTGAGGGAGAAGCTGAGAAGGGGAGGAGACAGCAAGGGCTACCGGAAATTGGAGAAGTCAATGTTTATGCCGCTAGGGTGCAGACTGCCCAAGCGGAATATGAGGTGCTGCTCCTCCAGTTTCCGGTGGTGCTCACTCTGGCCATGGAGGAGGCCCAGGGCAGAGAGGTCAGATTCGGAATGGGAGGGGGAGTTGAAGTGCTGAGCCACCGGGAGTTCGGGTTGGTTAATGCGGACCGAGCGGAGGTGTTCGGCGAAATGATCGCCAAGCCTACGCTTGGTCTCGCCGATGTAGATCAGCTGACATCTGGAGCAGCGGATGCTATAGATTACCAACCCAGCGGTATGAATATTGATTTCTCTAACCTGCAGAAAGCCTTGCACCCCCCTCTCTCTCCATCCCTCCCCCCTCCCCCATCCAAGTCGCTGTACCAGCTTCAAAACTTTGACCAAATTCCCTCCTGGGATAATTAAGGTTCTATCGTATCGTATCGTGAAGCCGCTGTGTTGAGTCTCATTGTCTGTAACTCGTTTTCACCTAGGCCACAGCTAACAATGGCCTGTTCTCTTCATCATCGTCACTTTTTGTTTGCATGTCTTTCATTCATTTGTTCCCCATCTCTCTACGTCACCGTCTCTCTCCGTCATTTCACTTTCCCCTGACATCAGTCTGAAGAAGGGTTCTCGACCCGAAACGTCACCTATTCCTTCTCTCCAGAGACGCTGCCTGTCCCGCTGAGTTCCTGCAGCCTTTTTGTGTCTATCTTCGGTTTAAACCAGCATCTGCAGTTCCTTCCCACACATTAATATGTTGCCTCAGGATATCCTGAAGCGTTCCAGGAGCTACTGAGACTCAGTGTCATCAGCGTTCAGATGATGGCTAATAATGTGCATTGGCATTCATTAGTTTAGTTTAGTTTAGAGATACAGCACGGAATACAGGCCCTTCGGCCCACCGAGTCATAGAAACATAGAAACATAGAAAGTAGGTGCGAGAGTAGACCACCAGGCCCATCGAGCCCGCACCGCCATTCGCTCATGGCTGAACACTAAACAGACACCCTTACCCACACACACTAGGGACAATTTACACTTCTACCCGAAGCCAATTAACCTACAAACCTGCACGCCTTTGAGTGTGGGAGGAAAGCGAAGTTCTCGGAGAAAACCCACGTGGTCACGGGGAGAACGTGCGAACTCCGTACAGACAGACTGCCATAGCCAGGATCGAACCCTGGTAAGGCACCAATGCTACCGCTGCGCCACCGTGCTGGCCCAAGTTCATAAATTCACAAGTGATAGGAGCAGAATAAGGCCATTCAGCCCATCAACGCCCTTCTATCCTGGCTGATCTATTTTCCCTCTCAACCCCATTCTCTGCCTTCTCCCGTAACCCCTGACACCCGTACTAATCAAGAATTTATCTGTAGTATCTCTGCCTTTCAAATATCCATTGACGTGGCCTCCATAGCCGTCTGTGGCAATGAATTCCACAGATTCACCGCCCTCTGCCTAAAGAAATTCCTCCTCATCTCCTTACTAATGGAACGTCTTTTAATTCTGAGGCTATGTCCTCTGGTCCTGGACTTTCCCGCTAGTGGAAACATCCTCTCCACATCCACTCTGTCCAGAGTTGAGGGTTGTGGGGGTCAGTGTTGGGGCCAGGACATCAGGAAGGGTGAGAATGGTGGTGCAGTGGGTAGAGCTGCTGCTTACAGCACCTGAGACTCCGGTTCGATCCCGACCTCGGGTGCTATCTGCTTGGTGTTTGCATGTTCTCCCTGTGACTGTGTGGGTTTCCTCCGGGCGCCCCACTTTCCTCCCACATCCCAAAGACGTGCGGGTTCGTAGGCTAATCGGCCCTCTGTAAAAACTACTCTGATGTGCAGGGAGTGGGATGCGGAAGTGGGTGAGCCTAGAACTAAATATGAACTAGTCGTGGCAACATCCCAAAGATGTGCAGGTTTGTACGTTAATTGCCCTCTAAGTTGCAATGGGATAACTTGTGCGAATGTGTGATTAATGGCCAGCATGGACCTGGTGGGCTGAATGGCCTGTTTCCATGTTGTATCTCTCCGAACTAAACTAAAGTCGTTTAATTTAGAGATATACAACATTAAAGGATGAAACCCGTGTTATTTTGGAGGCACGGTATGGAAACAGGCCCTTCGGCCCACCGAGTCCGCGATCACCCCTTACACCAGCACTATCCTACACACAAGGGATGATTTACGATTTTACAAAAGGCAATTAACCTCCAAACTGTACGTCTTTGGAGTGTGGGAGGAAACTGGAGAGAACGTGCAAACTCCACGCAGACAGGCACCCGCAGTCGGGACCGAACCCCGGGTCTCTGGCGCTGTAAGGCAGCAACTCCACCGCTGCACCACCTTGCCGCCCACAATTAAGCCGCCCGCTAAATTAAGCTGGACACAAAATGCTGAAGAAAATCAACGGGGCGAGGCAGCATCTGTGGAGAGAAGGAATTGGCGGCATTTCGGGTCGAGACCCCTTCTTCAGACTGAATTAAAATTAAATTAAATTCATACAAAATTCAGCTACTTTTTTTAAAAGGACATTCACTCCAAGAACGGTGTACTTAAGATATGAGGAATCTGCCCCTAACATTTATCAACGTGAAAGTCATGGTCTATGATTAATATCCAAATGGCTGGGTTGAATGGAGGTAACCTTTCCGCAATATTACCAAGCATCAGTTTCCATTATCTTCTCTAGACCTGCTCAGTTCATGGTTTCTAAATGACTTGTGTTTTTTAAATTTTAATTTTTTGCGTGCCTAATCCCATGAGGAATTAATAGCTAAGTTATTGCTCCATCTTGGTTGATTCGATGCAAAAAAAACCCTGCACGTCTTTGGAGTGTGGGGGGAACCGGAGCGCCGTGGAAAACCCACGCAGTCACGGGAGAAGGTGCAAACCTCGCACAGACAGCGCCCGAACCTGGATCTTGATGCTGTAAGGAGGCGGCTCTGCCGCTTCACCACCGTGCCGCGCCAAAGTGTGGAGACAAGCCCTTTGGCACCACCGCGTCCACGCCAACCACCGATCACCCGTTCACACTAGTTCCCACCTTCACATCGACTCCCCACTAACTAGGGGAGAACTTACGTGAGAGAAGTAGATAAGGTGAATAGACAACAGGTGCAGGAGTAGGCCATTCGGCCCTTCGAGCCCAACACAGCCATTCAAAATGATCATGGCTGATCATCCCCAATCAGCCCCACACTGCGTATTTCAGCACTAGCCCTTGCATTTTCTTCAGCCGAATATCGCGCCCCTGTTTGGTCCAGGTCATCCCACACACACCATGTGGACACCCAATTGAACTCAACAATGAGGATCATCACAGGAACAATCCGCTCAACCACCACTCCCCTGGCTCCCTGTCCTATCCCAACATAGCCCCTCCACACATCCGGCGAGTAGCCCTCACTCAAAGGATGCTCCAAAAGACCAAAAACTCCCTCATCTGCCAATTCACACGGACATCTCAACCCACCCCACTGCTCGACTTCATCTAGACGACCAATTTGGAAGAACCCACCACCAGCTGATTTCACCACCCAATCAGCTTGGAAAAAGGAATGGGAGTCCAAGGACGTCCCAAGTAAACATCTGGTGTCAGACCCAACCCCACCGGTCCCTGGCACCAATCTCCCATAGGAGGCAGTGGACGACGCTGAATAGATTCAGGACTGGACATGGCCCCTGCTTGGCCAGCCTTCACAAATGGGGCAGCAGCCCAACCCCACGGTGTGCTTGTGGAGAGCAGCAAACAATGCAACACATCATTGAAGCATGCCCTCAAAAAAGGCTTAAAGGAGGACTTGTCACCCTTCATACAGCAGATCAAGAGGCAACTGCTTGGCTAAAGGACTTTGCATTCGCTAAATAAAATAAATAGTACCCCATTCCTGCTTTCTCCCCATATCCTCGATTCCGGTAGCCCCAAGAGCTACATCTAACTCTCTCTTGAATACATCCAGTGAATTGGCCTCCACTGCCTTCTGTGGCGGAGAATTCCACAGATGCACAACTCTCTGGGTGAAAAAGTTGTCCTCATCTCAGTCCTAAATGGGCTCCCCCTTATTCTTTACACTGTGACCCCCTGGTTCTGGACTCCCCCAACACGGGGAACATTTTTCCTGCATTTATATGTTTAGTGTCTGTCTTCACTATGACGATCTCCCGGGTTTATTGCCAGAGTTTTTCACCACGTAATTTGCTTGAACTTAAAGATTCCCCGTGGGCCCTGGTTGTTATGGTGACCGTGCAAATTCAGTTCAGGGACCTTAAGTCAACAGTGAGTATTAAATATTTAAGATTACATTGGAACTGTCACAGGCAGGAACGTAGTCATTGCCGAGGCCTGATCTCACATTCAAAATGGTGTAGCTGGGAATTCTAATAGACTCGTGTCTAATGGTGTTTCAAGCAGTGAATCGTGAGACTTCTTGAGTGAATGAAGATTAAACGTGTTCCTGATCAAATCTACAAGGGGTTGGAGGCTCTGCAGTTCCGATCTTCACTTCCTTCCAACGCTGCCTTGCTTCATTTTGAATCATCTTCTCCATCTCTCTACTCTCGCTCGCCCACCGCTTTCTTCCTACTGGCTTCTTGGTTTAACTCAGTTTAGAGATACAGCGCGGAAACAGGGCCTTCGGCCCACCGAGTCCGCGCCGACCAGCGACCCCCCCCCCCCCGCACATTAAAGGGCCGGTCCCACTTTCACGACCTAATTCACGACCTCTGCCGCGTTTGCCCTTGACACATACTCGCAGCATGGTCGTCATGAGGTCGTAGGTAGGTCGTAGCAGACCGTGATGCTAGTCGTA
>CM075996.1:355233-375054 GCA_038087875.1 Malacoraja senta | reverse complement strand
GAGTAACTCAGCAGGACAGGCAGCATCTCTGGAGAGAAGGAATGGGTGACATGTGGGGTCGAGACCCCCATTCTTCAGACTGATGTCAGGGGAGTGGGTGGTACATAGATAAGGAAGTATATAGATAAGGAAGTATATAGATAAAGGATCAGCCATGATCACAATGAATGGCGGTGCTGGCTCGAAGGGCCGAATGGCCTCCTCCTGCACCTATTTTCTATGTTTCTATGGGAGTATATAGATAAGGATGTGTAAGGTGTGAAAACAGGAGCAAGGGAATGGAGATCAAGGAAAAGGTGGAATAGATCGTTGTTAGCTGGGTGAAGGTAACACCAAAGCAAACAGAATGGCCTCCTCCTGCACCTATTTTCTATGCTTCAATGTTTCTATGTCCAACTCAGTAATTAGTAAGGTATTGCACCAGTTTGAGAGCAGTTTGATTTTGCCTCCTTGGTGAGCCTCCAAGATTCAACTGGCATGCCCTTGGCAAGGTGTCGATGCCAACAAGACACAGGAGATTGTGACTGACTTCGGGAAGTGAATCAGTACACACATTGACGGCACGGAGGTTGAGATTGTCGACAGCTTCACGGAATGATTATCATCAGCTATTTGTCTTGGACCAGCCACATTGGAATAATGAATAGGATAACTTTATTGTCACAGGTGGTCCTCCGCTCGGTTCGCAATAACCAACCTGATCTCCCGGTGGCTCAGCACTTCAACCCCCCCCCCTCCCGTTCCGAATCCGACCTTTCAGTCCTGGGCCTCCTCCATGGCCCGAGTGAGGACCACCGTAAATTGGAGGAGCAGCACCTCATATTCCACTTGGGCAGTTTACACCCCAGCTGTATGAACATTGACCTCCAATTTCAGGTAGTCCCTGCTTTCTCCTCCCCTTCCCAGCTCTCCCTCAGCCCACTGTCTCCGCCTCTTCCTTACTTCTTCCCGCCCCCTCCCCCCCACCACCCTCACATCGGTCTGAAGAAGGGTGTCGACCCGAAACGCCGCCTATTTCCTTCGCTCCATAGATGCTGCCTCACCCGCTGAGTTTCTCCAGCATTTCTGTCTACTTTACTGTCACCTGTGACCGGGCACAGTGAGATTCTTTGCTTGCGTACACGATGTATACAAATAGCGGCCACCAACGGCACTGACAAAGTTACAAAGCATGCCGGCTCCTCCTTTTGTCCCCCCCCCCCCCCCCACCACCACAGAAGGTCCCCCATGCCGGGCCCCATTGTCCTTTGTCCCCCGCCACCCCCTTCCCCTCCCCCCCTTATGGTGGTTCTCAAGAGATTCAAGATTCAAGTGAGTTTATTGTCATGTGTCCCTGATAGGACAATGAAATTCTTGCTTTGCTTCAGCACAACAGAACATAGTAGGCATTGACTACAAAACAGATCAGTGTGTCCATATACCCTTCTATAAATATATACACACATGAATCAATATACTGATAAAGTGCAAATAACAGATAAAGGGCTATTAATGTTCAAAGTTTTGTCCGAGCCAGGTTTAATAGCCTGATGGCTGTGGGGAAGTAGCTATTCCTGAACCTGGTCGTTGCAGTCTTCAGGCTCCTGTACCTTCTACCTGAAGGTAGCGGGGAGATGAGTGTGTGGCCAGGATGGTGTGGGTCCTTGATGATGCTGCCAGCCTTTTTGAGGCAGCGACTGCGATAGATCCCCTCGATGGAAGGGAGGTCAGAGCCGATGATGGACTGGGCAGTGTTTACTACTTTTTGTAGTCTTTTCCGCTCCAGGGCGCTCAAGTTGCCGAACCAAGGAACAATGTAACCGGTCAGCATGCTCTCTACTGTGCACCTGTAGAAGTTAGAGAGAGTCCTCCTTGACAGACCGACTCTCCGTAATCTTCTCAGGAAGTAGAGGCACTGATGTGCTTTCTTAATCCACGCTCTCATCGACCGCGGGTCGAAGCTATGGTAAATACTTCTAATGGATGTACGAACGGAAATATTTGTAGGATTGAAGAGAAGGAGGAAGGAGAGTCGGATTAATTGATTGGGCCCCTCAGAAAGTTGCCGCGGCGGTAGTCGCTGCCTCACAGCGCCAGAGTCCCAAGTTCCATCCTGACTATGGGCGCTGTCTGTATGGAGTTTGTACTTTCTCCCCGTGACCTGGGTGGGCTTTAGGTTAGTTTCGAGATACAGCACAGAAACAGGCCCTTCGGCCCACCGAGTCCGCACCGACCAGCAATCCCCGCACATTAACACTACCCTACACACACTGGGGACAATTTACATTTTATACCAAGCCAGTTATCCTACAAACATGTACGTCTTTGGAGTGTGGGAGGAAACCGGAGCTCCCGGTGAAGACCCACGCGGGTCAAGGAAAGAACGTGCAAATTCCGTATAGAGAGCACCCGTAGTCAGGAACGAACTCGGCTTGCTGGCTATGAGGCAGCAACTCTACCGCCGCGCCAACCGTGCCGCGCCCGAGATCTTTGGTTTCCTCCCACACTCCAAAGACGTACAGGTTTGTAGGTTAATCGGCCTGGCATAAATGCAAATAATCCATAGTGTGTGTAGGATAGTGTAAGTGTGCGGGGATCGCTGGTCGGCACAGACTCGGTGGGCCCAAGGGCCTGTTTCGGCCCTGTATCACTGAACTAAACCTCTTTATACTGGTTACTTCCCCTTTACTCTATCAGTCCAGATGAAGGGTCTTGACCAGGGATGGGGAACCTTTTCCTGTTGGAATGCCGCATTAAGTTAGCTGTAATCTAATAAGGCCGCATCTAAGAAACTTCAAAGGTAGTCAAAAATGCTGGAGAAACTCAGCGGGTGCAGCAGCATCTATGGAGCGAAGGAAATAGGCAACGTTTCGGGCCGAAACCATTCTTCAGACTTCTAAGAAACTTCAATTAGATATACTTCAAATTGGTGGCAAAAACAGGAAAGCAGACTATTATCTAAATGGTGGCCGACTAGGAAAAGGGGAGATGCAGCGAGACCTGGGTGTCATGGTACACCAGTCATTGAAAGTAGGCATGCAGGTGCAGCAGGCAGTGAAGAAAGCGAATGGTATGTTAGCTTTCATAGCAAAAGGATTTGAGTATAGGAGCAGGGAGGTTCTACTGCAGTTGTACAGGGTCTTGGTGAGACCACACCTGGAGTATTGCGTACAGTTTTGGTCTCCAAATCTGAGGAAGGACATTATTGCCATAGAGGGAGTGCAGAGAAGGTTCACCAGACTGATTCCTGGGATGTCAGGACTGTCTTATGAAGAAAGACTGGATAGACTTGGTTTATACTCTCTAGAATTTAGGAGATTGAGAGGGGATCTTATAGAAACTTACAAAATTCTTAAGGGGTTGGACAGGCTAGATGCAGGAAGATTGCTCCCGATGTTGGGGAAGTCCAGGACAAGGGGTCACAGCTTAAGGATCAGGGGGAAATCCTTTAAAACCGAGATGAGAAGAACTTTTTTCACACAGAGTGGTGAATCTCTGGAACTCTCTGCCACAGAGGGTAGTCGAGGCCAGTTCATTGGCTATATTTAAGAGGGAGTTAGATGTGGCCCTTGTGGCTAAAGGGATCAGGGGGTATGGAGAGAAGGCAGGTACGGGATACTGAGTTGGATGATCAGCCATGATCATATTGAATGGCGGTGCAGGCTCGAAGGGCCGAATGGCCTACTCCTGCACCTAATTTCTATGTTTCTATGTTTCTATGTACATTATTTTGTAAAAATCTAACTACTATGTACTAACTTCAAGAAAATGAAAACATTTTGTTGATTCTAAAGTTAACTAACCTTTTAATGACTTTGTTGTGACTGCTTTTTGTGGGAAAGCATTTGAATATTTGGGTGCCACATATTTGGGTACGCAGTTCCAGCTGATCTTCCAGATGGGTATCCGTCATTTGTGACCTTCAGGGCGTCTTGATTTGGGTTAGGTAGGAGAATGTCGATTCGCAGCAATAAGTGGTTGAGAAGCAAGAAAGCATTTTCCGTGCATGTTGCTGAAGACGTGGGTATTCGATTGCATTTTTCCATATTTCAATCGGATCTTTCTTAGCGACAAATAAGGACTTTAAAACGTCATCTTCTGAGAGCTCAATCAATTCCATCTGTAGTTCTTTAGGAGCCTTGGAGACATCATCTAGGTGAGGTTGAAATGCTAATTTGAGTTTGATTATTTTGTTGAATCTTTTACTCTTTAGTATTTTAAATATGTTCATTTTAAGATTAAAATAAAAGTAATAAAAGACGAACAAAGACATATATTAGGATTCATTCAAAAGGCCGCACCTAATGGCCTAGAAGGCCGCATGCAGCCTTAAGGCCGCAGGTTCCCCACCCCTGGTCTTGACCCAAGCCCTTGACTGTTCACGACCCACCGCGGAGGCCGACTGACCCCCTGTGTTCCTCCAGCTACTTTCTCTTTTCCTGTTCCAGATTCCCGCCTCCGCAGACTCCAACATCTGCTCGTTTCTCCTTCAAACACGAAACCTGGGGCAGAGTATTCCTCGGTTTGGAAAGACTCAGTTCACAGATTCTTGCTGTAACACCATTGACTCTTGAGGGAAGCGGGTCCTTGATTTGCAAATCCATTTCTCATTATAACAAATTGCTCACAGGCCTTCACTCACAGGAATAGACGGCTCCAAAATACTGACGTGTACCTCGCGCAGCCTTTCCTGCTTACAAAATTCAAAATCGTGCTTTAAGGAACATTTTCTGGGAACGTGTCCTTTTCCTGAGTAACATTTCAGTCGTGTATTACCCCTGTAAAGGGCCTGTCCCACTTTCACGACCTAATTCACGACCTCTGCCGAGTTTGCCCTTGACTCATACTCGCAGCATGGTCGTCACGAGGTCGTAGGTAGGTCGTAGCAGGCCGTGATGCTAGTCGTAGGTACTCGTGGCATCAAGTGGGTCGTGCCGCTTCTCTAGCCTGATGAAAAATGTCCACGAGTAAAAAAGGTCGTGAATTAGGTCGTGAAAGCGGGACAGGCCCTTAACTCAAGAGCCGTGGGCATTGGGGTTTAGACGGGAGAATTGTGCAGCTGGGAGATCGGCCATCTTGCTGCTTCAGCGACCCAGGTTCGATCCTGACCTCAGATGGTCATGAGGTCGTAAGGGATAGGACCAGGGGAGTTAAGCCATTCGGCCCATCAAGTCCACTCCGCCATTCAATTGTGGCTGATCTTCCTCTCCCTCCTAACCCCACAATCATAGAATTTCAATGTGCGCTGGCACGCTTGACAATAAAAGCGAACGGGCGGCAAGGTGGCGCAGCGGTCGAGTTGCTGCCTCACCGCGCCAGAGACCCGGGTTCGATCCTGACTACGGGCGCTGTCTGTACAGAGTTTGTACGTTCTCCCCGTGACAACGTGGGTTTTCTCCGCCACACTCCAAAGACGTACAGGTTTGTAGGTTAATTGGCTTGGTAAAAATCGTAAATTGTCCCTAGTGTGCGTAGACAGTGTTAGTGTATGGGGTGATCGCTGCTAGGCGCGGATTCGGTGGGCCGAAGGGCCTGTTTCCGCGCTGTATCTCTAAATTACAGAACTAAAAATCACCTTTGACCTTTGAACCATTGTGACCTTTTAACCATCGTGAGCACACGGTCACAGGAAGAACACGCACACTCCCTACAGACAGCACCAGGAATGAGTAGGTTAACCTATGATGAGCATTTATCGGCCCTGAGCCTGTACTCGCTGGAGTTTAGAAGAATTAGGGGGGACCTCATTGAAACTTACAGAATAGTGAAAGGCTTGGGTAGAGTGGATGTGGAGAGCATGTTTCCACTGGTGGGAGAGTCTAGGACTAGAGGTCATAGTCTGAGAATTAAAGGACGTTCTTTTGGGAAGGAGATGAGAAATGTCTTTAGTCAGAGGGTGGTGAATCTATGGAATTTTTGGCCACAGAAGGCTGTGGAGGCCGTCAGTGGATATTTGTACGGCAGAGGTAGATTCTTGATTAGTTTAGGTGTCACAGGTTATGGGGAGAAGGCAGGGGAATAGGGTTGGGAGGGAGAGATAGATCAGCCATGATTGAATGACGGAGTAGACTTGCTGGGCCGAATGGCCTGATTCTGCTCCTATCCCTTATGATCTGCAATAACATAACCACTGCCTTCAAGCAGTGCAGAAAGTTCAACGTGTAGAGGAGGCCAGGACAAACATGCTCCAGGGTGATGTGTAAGATTCAACTTCAAAATAATAATCCCGATCCATCATGACATGGTTTTGACATGAGCCTGTAGTCAAGGCCCTTGATTGATTGGCTTCAAGTACAAGAAACAGCCTTTTTGCGTTTACCACCAGTGGCTCATCAATCACCTCGGTTATCAGTAGACTTGCTTCAGCGATGTGTAGTTTAGTGTAATATAGTTTAGTTTTGACTTCAGCGGTGGGGCGGCACGGTGGAGCAGCGGGTAGAGTTGCTGCCTCACAGAGCCAGAGGCCCGGGTTCGATCCTGACCACGGGTGCTGTCTGCACGGAGTTTGGACCCTCTTTCCGTGACCTGCGTGGGTTTTCTCCGGGTGATCCGGTTTCCTCCCACGCTCCAAAGACCTGCAGGTTTGTAGGTTAATTGGCTTGGGTAAAATTGTAAATTGTCCATAGCGTGTAGGATAGTGATAGTGTACGAGGCGATGGCTGGTTGGCACGGGCAGGGTGGGCCGAAGGGCCTGTTTCCACACTGTATCTCTGAAGTAAATAGAGAAAGGCAAAAAAAAAAAGATACAAAGTGCTGGAGTAACTCAGCGGGTCAGGCAGCATCTCTGGAGGACATGGATTGGTGACGTTTCGAGTCGGGACACTTCTTCAGACTGGCAACGTCTGTTGATGCCGTACAGTAATTTCCATCCACAGTCCAGCTAGCAATGCAAGGTTTAAGCTTTTTAAAGCTTAGTTTAGGGATACAGTGTGGAAACAGGCCCTTCGGCCCATCGAGTCCGCGCCGACCAACGATCCCCGCACACTTACATGTTTCCACTTCTGAGAGAGTCCAGGACCAGAGGGCACAGCCTCAGAAGAAAAGGATGTACCTTTAGAATGGAGATGAGGAGGACTTTCTTTAGCCAGAGGGTGGTGAATCTGTGGAACTCCTTGCCACAGACGGCTGTGGGGGCCAAGTCATTGGGTATTTATAAGGCGAAGGTTGACAGGTTCTTGGTCAGTACGGGTGTCGGGGTTTTTGGGAGAAGACAGGAGAACGGGATTGAGAGGGAAAGGTAGATCAGCCATGATTGAATGGTGAGTAGGTTTGATGGGCCGAATGGCCTACTTCTGCTGCTCTGGCTTATAAACTTACAAATCTACGAAGCAATAACACCAAAACTCAGATCTTTACCGCATTGGTAATTTCGGTTCAGTTCAGTTCAGTTTATTGTCACGTGTACCGAGGTACAGTGAAAAGCTTTTGTTGCTCGCTAACCAGTCAGCGGAAAGATAACACATGATTACAATCGAGCCATTCACAGTGCAGAGATACATGATAATGGAATAACGTTCGCCAGCAAAGTCCGATCAAGGGTAGTCCGAGGGTCTCCAAAGAGGTAGATAGTAGTTCAGCGCTGCTCCCTAGTTGTGGTGGGACGGCTCAGTTGCCTCCTGCTGTGCACCAACGGTGCTGTCCGCGGTTCTCTGGCTGCCAAGTGCTCCGGAAAAAACGGGAAGGGATGTGAAGGGCGCTACGGAAATGAAAGAGTTACTAAAGGGCCTGTCCCACTTTCACGACCTAATTCACGACCATTTTTACTCGTGGACATTTTTCACCAGGCTAGAAAAACGCCCCGGCCTACTTGATGCCACGAGTACCTACGACTAGCATCACAGCCTGCTACGACCTACCTACGACCTCCTACGACCTCGTGACAACCATGCTGGGAGTATGAGTCAAGGGCAAACTCGGCAGAGGTCGTGAATTAGGTCGTGAAAGTGGGACAGGCCTTTAATTCCACCACATCTGGCGATTCCGTATGCAGGGATTGTCTGAGTTCAGGGTGAAACCGCTGGAACGTTGCAAACCACTTGCGTGGAGAGGACTGAATACTAATCGTGCGAATCCAGCTTCTGAAGAATTTTCTTAATAACATGCTCAGCAGCTTGGCTAAAGCCCAATTTTAATGGATTTTTAAGCATTGCAATGCTGTCGAAAGGGAGGCTCTAAGCTTTCTGGGGACGTAACCAATGGCTACGGCGCTCTGGCGAACATCTGTAGATAATCGTTTAGTGTCCTCGCCACTCCAGCGATCATTTCCCAATGTTCTATAGACTCAGGATCAGTTCCTGTGGATTGGAGGGGAGCTAATGTTATCCCACTTTTCAAGAAACGAGCGAGAGAGAGAGAGAAAAAGGTGGCATGGTAGACCAGTTAGCCCTTCAGTGGGGAAGATGCAGGAGTCAATTATTAAAGAAGTAATAGCGGCATATTTGGATAGCAGTAACAGGATCGGTCCAAGTCAGCATGGATTTATGAGGGGAAATCCTGCTTGACTGATCTTCTGGAATTTTTTGAGGATGTGGCAAGTAAAATGGATGAAAGGTGAGCCAGTGGATGTAGTGCGTCTGGACATTCAGAAAGCCTTTCTTAAGGACCCGCACAGGAGATTAGTGGGCAAAATTAGCGCGCATGGTATTGGGGGTAGGGTATTGACATGGATAGAGAATTGGTTGGCAGACAGGAAACAAAGAGTAGGAGTGAACGGGTCCCTGTCAGAATGGCAGGCAGTGGCGAGTGGAGTGCCGCAAGGTTCGGTGCTGGGGCCGCAACTGTTTACAATATATATTCATGATTTAGATGATGGGATTAAAAGTAACACTAGCAAATTAGCAGATGACACAAAGCTGGGTGGCAGTGTGAACTGCGAAGAGGATGCTTGGAGGTTGCTGGGTGACTTGGACAGGTTGAGTGAGTGGGCAGATGCATGGCAGATGCAGTATAATGTAGATTAATGTGAGGTTATCCACTTTGGCGGCAAGAACAAGGAGGCAGATTATTATCTGAATGGTGCCAGATTAGGAAAAAGGGAGGTGCAACGAGACCTGGGTGTCCTTGTGCACTAGTCACTGAAAGTAAGCATGCAGGTACAGCAGGCAGTGAAGAAAGCGAATGGCATGTTGGCCTTCATGACGAGAGAATTTGAGTATTGGAGTGAAGAGGTCCTCTGCAGTTGTACAGAGCCCTAGTGAGACCACATCTGGAGTATTGTGTGCAGTTTTGGTCTCCTAATTTGAGGAAGGACATCCTTGCTATTGAGGCAGTGCAGCGTAGGTTCATAAGGTTAATCCCCGGGATGGCGGGAGTGTCATATGAGGAAAGATTGGAAAGACTGGGCTTGTATTCACTGGAGTTTAGAAGGATGAGGGGGGATCTTATAGTAGAAACATATAAAATTATAAAAGGACTGGACAAGCTAGATGCAGGAAAAATGTTCTCAATGTTGGGGGAGTCCAGAACCAGGGGCCACAGTCTTAGAGGCCATTTAAAACTGAGATGAGAAAAAATGTTTTCACCCAGAGAGTTGTGACTTTGTGGAATTCTCTGCCACAGAGGGCAGTGGAGGCCAATTCACTGGATGAATTTAAGAGAGAGGTAGATAGAGCTCGAGGGGCTAGCGGAATCAATGGATATGGGGAGAAGGCAGGCACGGGTTATTGATTGTGGATGATCAGCCATGATCACAATGAAAGGCGGTGCTGGCTCGAAGGGCCAAATGGCCTCCTCCTGCAGCTATTTTCTATGTTTCTATGTAAATCAGATGCCCAGGCCAGGATTTCTCTCTCTCTCCCCCTCTGTGGGACAGAGTTCCTGACCTTCCATCACTCCCCTCCCTTCCACAGCCACGGTGGTGCAGCGGTACAGTTGCTGCCCCACAGCGTCAGAGACCCAGGTTCGATCCCGACTACGTGTACTAATAGTTTGTGCGTTCTCCCCGTGACCGCGTGGGTTTTCTCCGGGTGCTCCGGATTCCGCCCACACTCCAGAGACGTGCAGTTTTGCAGGTCAATTGGTTCATACAGTCATAAGGTGGTAAGTGATAGGAGAAGAATTAGGCCATTCGGCCCATCAAGTCTATGCTCGTCAGGGCTTCGGTGAAAGGATTGTAAATTGTCCCCAGGGTGTGGAGGATAGTGTGAGTGTTGGTGGTCGGGGGATGGCCGGTCGGCGCGGACTCGGTGGGCCGAATGGCCTGTTTCCGCGCTGTATCACTGGACTAAACCAAACCAAACTGAGTCAGGGGGTCCGTGCACCGTCTCATCTCCCTGCAGAACCATCTCCTCCAGAGGTCCTCGTTGACCATCGTCCTGGTGCCACCAGGAATCTTCAGGACAGTGGAGATTCAAAATCTCGGGGGGAGGAACTTCAAAATGGCTGTCTCAAGTAAGCTGGAGGCCGGTGAATCTGTGGAGCCCATGGCCCCAGACGGCTGTGGAGGACAAGCCAATGGGTAATTTTAAGGCGGAGGTTGATAGATTCTGTGTAGGGAGGAACTGCCGATGCTGGCTCACACGGGAAGATGCTGGAGTAACTCAGCGGGACAGGGAGCATCTCTGGATGAGAAGGAATGGGTGACGTTTCGTGTCGAGACCCTTCTGCAGACTGAACGTCACGTGGGAGGGGAACGAGAGATATGGACGGTGATGTGGAGAGATACAGGACTAATGAGTGAGCGAGTCTGGGTTAACAAGTGGTCGCAAGTCAATGACAGAGGGGGGGGGGGGGGGAGCAGCGAGAGAGGATACCGCAGAGCTCTCGTCACAGAGACGAGGAGAACTTTTTCCAAGTAGGCATACCTTGAGATTTTGCAGTGCAGCAGAGGAAGAGAAGGCAGGATAATAGGGTTGTTTAAGAAGGAACTGCAGATGCGGGAAAATCGAAGGTAGACAAAAATGCTGGAGAAACTCAGTGGGTGAGGCAGCATCTATAGTGCGAAGGAAATAGGCAACGTTTCGGGCAGAAACCCTTCTTCAGACCCTTCTGCAGAAGTGTTTCGGCCCGAAACGTTGCCTATTTCCTTCGCACCTTAGATGCTGCCTCACCCGCTGAGTTCCTCCAGGATAATAGGGTTGATAGGGAAAGATGGATCAGCCATGAATGAATGGCGGAGTTAGCTCGATGGGCCGATTAGCCTAATTCTGCCCCTGTGACTTATGAACATGAATTTGTGACTGATGAGGGAGGTCACAGCAATCCTTTGTCATTGTTTCCGACCCAGGGATGTTTAGATTTTGTTTAGTTTGGAGATACGGCGCGGAAACAGGCTCTTCGGCCCACCGAGGCCGCGCCGACCGGCGATCCCCGCGCATCAACATGATCCCACGCACACTAGGGACATTTTTTTTACATTTACACCAAGCCAATTAACCTACAAACCTGCACGTCTTTGGAGTGGGGGAGGAATCCGAAGATCTCGGAGAAAACCCACGCAGGTCACGGGGAGAAGGTACAAAGTCCGTACAGACGGCAACGGTGGCCGGGATGGAACCCGGGTCTCCGGCGCTGTGTGGCAGCAACTCTACTGCGGAGCCACCGTGCATGTCGGGACTGTTCTCTCCTGGGCCGATGTTTCCTACTCTTGACGCGGAAGGGGCGTTTTTATTGTACGATGAGTGGGTTCAATGTCACGTGCAGCTTACGAACAATATCTGGGAGCAAGGACATTCCGATCATTTGCCGAGGAATCTCCGGATGTTTTTTCACGCCTGCAGGCTAAATGCTTGCGGTTCTTGTGATAATGCCAAATAGCTTCAAGGTGCAAAGGATGCCCGGAGGCGAATAATTCCTTATTCCACGAAGGCTAAAGTGGCATGACCTTGGATCCTCGCCTCTCTGGGAATAACAGAATGGTCTCGTGGTCTTTGGCAAGTATCTTAAACCATTAAGTGCTGGGGCGGCACGGTGGCGCAGCGGTACAGTCGCTGCCTAACAGCGCTTACAGCATCGGAGTCCCGGGTTCGATCCCGACTACGGGTGCTTGTCTGTACGGAGTTTGTCCGTTCTCCCCGTGACCCGCGTGGGTTTTAACCCCAAGATCTTCGGTTTCCTCCCACACTCCAAAGACGTATAGGACCCGGTGGGCCGAAGGGCCGAAAAGTTTCCGGGCTGTATCTCTAAACTAAACTAAATTCAGCGGGTCAGGCAGCATCTCTGGAGGACATGAAAAGGTGGTTTTGCTGACGGGATTCATTTCTCTTTGCCAACGTTGTCTAAAACAGCGGCCACAAGAAATTGGGTATTTTTAAGGCGGAGATTAACAGATTCTTGATTAGTAAAGGTCGTCAAGGGTTACGGGGAGAAGGCAGGAGAATGGGGTTGGAAGGAAAGATAAGATTGGCCATGATTGAATGGCGGAGTAGACTCGATGGGCTGAATGGCCTAATTCTGCTCTTATGACGTATGAACTTGAAAAGTGGTGTTTAAGAGGCTTTTAGATAGGCATATGGATATGCAGGGAATGGAGGGATATTGAGCACCTGCATGCAAAGAAGATTAACTGGACTTGATGTCATGTACAACATGGATATTATGGGGTGAAAGGCCTGTTCCCATATTTAAATATTCTTTGTGTTATATTCTATATTAATATATTATTCTCTAACTCCATGCTATCCACCCCAAGATATCAACAGTTGGTACCTGTAAAGGCTAGACTTGTTGTACGTTAAAAAAATAGCCAGCAGGTCCACTAATGAAGGGCCTAACTCAGCGATCCATATTCAGTCTTGGCTGAAGCCTCAACAACCCCTCCCTGGAGACCTTTAATGACCATTGTTAAATATCTGCCTGGACACAAAATGGTGGAGTAACTCAGCGGGACAGACAGCAGCTCTGGAGAGAAGGAATGGGTGACGTTTCGGGTCGGGACCCTTCTTCAGACTCACGTTTCAGGTTGAGACCCTTCTTCACCCTCGACCCGAAACGTCACCCACTCCTTCTCTCCAGAGCTGCTGTCTCTCCAGTCCCGCTGAGTTACTCCACCATTTTGTGTCCATATTGAGTGTAGAAGTTGGGAGGTCATGTTGCAGTTGTATAAGAAATGTTTAAGAAAGAACTGCAGATGCTGGAAAAATCGAAGCTAGACAAAAGTGCTGGAGAAACTCAGCAGGTGAGGCAGCATCTATGGAGCGAAGGAATAGGTGACATTTCGGTGACCCGAAACGTCACCTATTCCTTCGCTCCCTAAATGCTGCCCCACCCGCTGAGTTTCTCCAGTATTTTTGTCTACCTGCAGTTGTATAAGACGTTGGTGAGGCCACATTTAGAGTATTGTGTTCAGTTCTGGGCAGCGTGTTATAGGAAAGATGTTGTCTATCTTCGATTTAAACCAGCATCTGCCGTTCTTTCCTGTCTTAGATGTCAGCCTTGTGGACAAGGTATTCGCTGCAGGGTACTTGCCCACACGTTGTAGGATTTAATCCACTGGGCCGCCCGGTGTGGAAGACGAGGTTCTTTGGATAAATTATACGCATTAATGATGGTTTAAAACACTGAATCAAAGCATCGCCGCATGTGCCAGCAGTCAGCGGCTCAGCAGTAATCTAAATTCATGTTTGTTGAGGTAGTTAAGTATTTATCGACATTCACCGAGCGATTTTTCAAAACGCCTGGAGCCACGAGCAAAGCTGAGCGATTCGATGGATGGATACAAAAGCGCTGGAGTAACTCAGCGCGGCCAGGCTTTTGATCATTCAGGGGCGGCACGGCGGCAGAGCCTTACGCTGCCTTACGGCGGCAGGGACCCGGGCACAGGCCGTGCATGTTTGTAGGTTGGTTCTGCTCTGCAAATTGTCCCGACTGTGTTGGATACAACTAGTGATCAAGGGGCGATCAGCGGTCAGCGCGGACTCGGTGGGCCGAAAGGCCCATTTTCCCACACAGTATCCCTGGACTAAACCAAACTGAGGTAGATACGAGTTGCATACAGCTCTTAGGGCTAACAGAATCAAAGGGATGTGGGGAGAAGGCAGGAACGGAGTACTGATTCTGGATGATCAGCCATGATCATATTGAATGGCCGTGCGGGCCGAATGGCCTACTCCTGCACCTATTGTCCATGTAAACTACACTTGCTTCGGTAAGTTGTCCCTCGTGTTGTGGGATAGTGTTAGTGCTGGTGTAGGGGGGTCGGTGGTCAGCATGGGCTCGGTGGGCTGAAAGGCCTGTTTCCACACTGCATCTCTAAGCTAAACAAGCCGGTTATTATCTCACCGAGGCATGTACGTGTCCCAGGCTGAACATCATTGGGAATATTCAACTGCTGAAGCTAGTGGGTGGCATTGGGCAGTCAGTCCAGTTGTCCCTACACCTTTTATAGGGTTCGGCCAAGATAAGGTCATGAGTGATGCAGGGGACCCTACGGATAAGGTCACGGTGGTGCAGCGGTAGAGTTGCTGCCTTACAGCAAAATGCAGCGCCAGAGACCCGGGTTCCATCCCGACTACGGGTGCTGTCTGTACGGAGTTTGTACGTTCTCCCCGTGACCTGCGTGGGTTTTCTCCCAGATCTTCGGTTTCCTCCCACACTCCAAAGACGTGCAAGTCAAGTCACTTTTATTTCTATAGCACATTTACAAAACAACTCTCGTTGGCCAAAGTGCTTTACATTGGTGGAGGTACTAACGTTATACAACAGTGGTTCATAGATTAAGTACATACATAAATACATACATATAGATAGATAGATAGATAGACATTTATTGTCACATACACCAATTGGTGCAGTGAAATTTGACTTACCATGCAGCACACAAATAAAGATAACATCCAAGAATTTAACAACAACATAAAAACATACCCCCACAATGGTTCCCACTGTGGGGGGAAGGCAGCAAAGTCCAGTCCCATCCCCAGTTCACCCATAGTCGGGGCCTATTGAGGCCTCTGCAGTCGCCGCCACGGCAGCCCGATGCCTCAGGCCCTCTCGCCGGATGATGGAATTCTGGCGTCGGGTGAACACTCTCAGCGGCCCGGAGTGTCTGGAGCGGCCGCTTCCTCCCAGTAGACCACGGCTCCCGAAGTCCACGAGCCGCGCTGGTCGATGCTCCGACTCTGGCGACCTCGTCGTCAGATCCCAGGCTTCACGGTGTTTGAAGCTCAGCGCCGCCCGCGGCTGGAAGCTCCACTGACCGCAGACCGCTGACCGCAGCTCCGCGATGTTGGTGCCGGCGGTCACAGCACTCCGGAGCTTGCTGCACGGCGACCCGGGTTAGGCATCGCCCGCTCCGCGATGGTACTTCAGCGCTGTGCCACCACCGAAGCTGAAGTCCTGGCCGGTCCCGGCAGGAAAACGCCGCTCCAGTCTGCCCGTAGGCCGCGAGGAAGGGGCGAAGATACGGCTCGGAGAAAAGCCGCAACTCCGACCAGGTAGGGACTGCGAAAATAGTTTCCCCCCTTTCCCCCCCCCCAACCCCCCACATAAAAAGACTAAAGACCTCCAAAAACAAACACTTTTAAACTAAAAATAAAAAAAGGGTGAAAAAACTAACATAAAAAACGTATAATAGATGTTTTTAGAAAAACGCAGCATAAGACCTGCGACCAGGCGAGAGATATGTGGTTCTGAGGTTTAATCTTTTATTGTTTGGCTTCCCGTAACCCTGGGGAGCCTACAGACAAACAGACAGAGAATTATTATATCCCTCTCCATCAATCCTGGGACTCGGTGCGAGAAGAGAAGAGATCAGAGGGTTTAGGGGAAGGAAGCAAATTTATTGTGTAGCAAGGAACTGCAGATGCTGGTTTAAACTGAAGATGGACACCAAATGCTGGAGTAACTCAGCGGGACAGGCAGCATCTCTGGAGAGAAGGAATGGGTGACGTTTCCCCCCCCCTACTACAAGCAGTCTGAAACATAGAACAAAGAAACATAGTAAATAGGTGCAGGAGTAGGCCATTCGGCCCTTCGAGCCTGCACCGCCATTCAATATGATCATGGCTGATCATCCAACTCAGTATCCCGTACCTGCCTTCTCTCCATACCCCCTGATCCCTTTAGCCACAAGGGCCACATCTAACTCCCTCTTAAATATAGCCAATGAACTGGCCTCAACTACCCTCTGTGGCAGAGAGTTCCAGAGATTCACCTTGACTCCACTAGCCCCTAGATCTCTATCGAACTCTCTCTTAAATCCATCCAGTGATTTGGCCTCCACTGCCCTCTGTGGCAGGGAATTCCACAAATTCACAACTCTCTGGGTGAAAACTTTTTTTCTCACCTCAGTCTAAAATGGCCTCCCCTTTATTCTAAGACTGTGGCCCCTGGTTCTGGACTCGCCCAACATTGGGAACATTGAAGAATGGTCCTCACCTGAAACCTCGCCTATCCATGTCCTCCAGAGATGCTGCCTGAACCGCTGAGTTACTCCAGCACTTAAAAAAACAACACAAAAAAACAGCATCTGAGGTTCCTCTCATCTGAAGAAGGGTCACGACCTGAAACGTCACCCATTCCTTCTCTCCAGAGATGCTGCCTGCAGAGATGTTACTCCAGCATTTTGTGTCTATCTTTGAAACAAATTTACAGCCATCAATAAAAGGGACCCTGGTGATTGCAAATCGCTTTGATATCTCACTTAGGACGTTGGGCATCGGGTTTTGATTTCCAACGCCATTGATAATAGTGAAAGGCCTGGATAGAATGGACGTGGAGAGGATGTTTCCACAAGTGGGAGATTCGAGGACCGGAGGCCACAGCCTCAGAATAGGACGTTCCTTTAGAAAGGAGATGAGGAGGAATTTCTTCAGTCAGAGGGTGGTGAATCTGTGGAATTCATTGCCACAGATGGCTGTGGAGGCCAAGTAATTTGGGTATATTTAAAGTGGAGATTGACAGATTTTTGAGTAGTAAGGGTGTGTCGCATGGGCGTCATTTGCGCGTCACACAGGTGGCGTGCGAGGATTTTGAGCATCCCAAAATTCTGGGGCGCCGCGCGACACTGCATACGCCACCACGCATAACGCGCGCTTCACGACGCCCCAACCAATTTTTAGGATGTCTCGTAAATGACGCGCAAATTACGTTGAAGTATGACAGGCCCTTAAGGTTACAGGGAGAAGGCAGGAGAATGGGACTGAGAGGGAGAGATAGATCAGCTCTCTACCCGAAACGTCACCCATTCCTTCTCTCCAGAGACGCTGCCTGCCCCGCTGAGTTGCTCCAGCTTTTTGTGTTTAAACCAGCATCTGCAGTTCCTTCCGACACAGAGATCAGCTATGACTGTGTGTATGAGTGTGTGTGTGTGTGTGTGCGTATGTGTGCAGGGTTAGATTCCCCCAGGGATGACTCCTATGCCAGGCACAGTCTCCAGCACCCATTATCTCCGGGTATCAAACAGGAGGTGATGAAAGGAATCTGGCTGCTTGAAAGATTTAAAGTGTCGGGTTAATTTAAATCACATAATTCTTGCGGAATTGTAGAGACACGTACGTCTCCTGAATTATTAGGAGGATTGTCTTCTAAGTAATCTAATTTGCATGTGTCGTCAATGTGAGGATTCTTTTCCAAGTCCCTTCGGTATAGAATCTGTACGAGCCTTGATCTCAGCGCTGTTCTCTCCCGTTCCCTCCACTCCTGAGTAAGGTGTGCTGCGATTTGAATCCCAGAATTCGAAAAGAAAGCTGTTTCTAAATTCGGCGACACAGTGTCACCGAGCAAAGCAGTTCTTGACATTAGCATGGCGTCAGGACACCACAAGATTCCAGAAGCATAATTAGGCCATTCGGCCCATCGAGCATACCACGCCATTCAATCATGGCTGATCTATCTTTCCCTCTCAAGTTCAACCCTATTCTCCTGCCTTCTCCCCATGAATCTTGACGCCTTTGCTAATCAAGAATCTGTCAATCTCTGCTTTAAAAATACACCGTTGTAAAAGTCTCGGTTTACTTTGGTAAAATTGTAATGTGTGATAGTGCTGGCGTACGTAGAGGGGGTAATTGCTGGGCTGTGCGGACTCGTCGGGCCCAAAGGGCCTGTTTCCCCGCTGTATCTCCAAAGTCTAGAGCATCTGTGAAGGGAAGTGGAGAGAGGTTTCGGGTGGGAATCCTTCCTCGCATTGCAGAAGTGCCCAGAAGAAGTGTCATGACCCAAGATATCGCCTCCACAGATGCTGCCTGACCCGCTGAGTTCCTCCAGCACTTTGTGTTCGACTCCCTTATGGTAGCTGATCACAGAGTCATACAGCGTGGAAACAGGCCCTTCGGCCCAACTTGCTCACGCTGACCAACATGCCCCATCTCCACTGGTCCCAGCTGCCTGCGTTTGGCCCATATCCCTCTAAACCGGTCCTATCCATGTACCTGTCCAAATTTTGTAAATCATTGTGATAGTACTTCCCTCAACTACCTCCTCCGGCAGCTTGTTCCATATATCTACCACCTTCTGTGTAAAAAAGTTGCCCTTCAGATTCCTATTCAATCTTTTCCTACCTCACCTTAAACCTATGTACTCTGGTTTTTGATTCTACTACTCTGGGTAAAAGACTCTTATACACCTGTATAAGATCACCCCTCATCCTCCAGCACTCCAAGGAATAAAGTCCTAACCTGCTCATCCTCTCCCTATAACGTTCAGGCCCTCGAGTCCTGGCCACATCCTGGTACATTTTCTCTGCACACTTCCCAGCTTGGCACGATCTTTCCCATAGCAAGGTGACCAAAATTGAACCCAATACTCTGAACGTGGCGTGGTCGTGTGATGGAGGCTGAGGGGCGACCTTATCCAGGCTTATGAACTCAGGCCCAATCTTTCTCCAGAGTAGGACTACATCAGGATGCATCACAGCTTGGTCTGGGAACAGCTCCTTACAAGACAGCAAGAAATTGCAGCGAATTGTGGACGCAGCCCAGGCCATGACGCAAACCAACCTCCCTTCCATTGACTCCATCTACACCTCACGCTGCCTGGGCAAGGCCACCAGCATAATCAAGGTCGCGTCGCACCCAGGCCACTCCCTCGTCTCCCCTCTCCCATCGGGTAAAAGGTATAAAAGTGTGAAAACGCACACCTTTTTTGCCCGTTATCGGTTTATTTATTCATGTGTGTATATATTTATACAATGGTATATGGACACACTGATCTGTTCTGTATTCGTGCCTACTATGTTCTGTTGTGCTGAAGCAAAGCAAGAATTTCATTGTCCTATCTGGGACACATGACAATAAACTCTCTTGAATCTTCAATCTCGAATCTCCAGATTCAGTGACATTTTCTTCCCAGCTGTTATCGGGCAACTCAATCATCCTACCACAACCAGAGAGCGGTCCTGAACTACCAATTACCTCATCGAGTACCCTCGGACTATCTTTGATCAGACTTTACTGGCTTTACCTTGCACTAAAAGCTATTCCCTTATCACGTATCTGTACACTGCGAATGGCTAGATTGCAGTCATGTATTGCCTTTCTGCTGTTTAAGAAGGAACTGCAGATGCTGGGAAATCGAAGGTAGACAAAAATGCTGGAGAAACCCAGCGGGTGAGGCAGCATCTATGGAGCGAAGGGAAATAGGCGACGTTTTTCGGCCCGAAACGTTGCCTATTTCCTTCGCTCCATAGATGCTGCCTCACCCGCTGAGTTCCTCCAGCATTTTTGTCTTTCTGCTGGCTGGTTAGCACGCAACAAAAGCTTTTCACTGTACCTCGGTACATGTGACAATAAACTGAACTGAACTGAACTTATTCTCCATCACTGCATATCTCTATTATACGAATCCATCTAAACCACTGAGATCTCGTGAAGAATATAGCATACAGACAGCATCATTTGTTATTGACTGAACCAATCATTCACCAGTGAAATATTGTGGAGACTGAAAATGTGAAATAATTAGGTATTA
>CM075996.1:347733-350233 GCA_038087875.1 Malacoraja senta | reverse complement strand
TGGTTAATATTTAGCGAAGTCTGCTACACACAGTGATAAATGACAGATGTACTTTACAGCATCTACAAGCATGAAGTATAAAAGCAATATGACACAAAGGCAGGTGGGTGTATGGAACAAACTGCCAGAGGAGGGAGTTGAGGCTGGGACTATCCCAAAGTTAGACAGGTACATGGATAGGACAAGTTTAGAGGGATATGGACCAAACGCAGGCAGGTGGGACTTGTGTAGCTGGGACATGTTGGCCGGTGTGGGCAAGTTGGGCCGAAGGGCCTGTTTCCACGCTGTGTCACTCTATGACTCTATGACAAATACAATCAGGTATAGAAACATAGAAACATAGAAAATAGGTGCAGGAGTAGGCCATTCGGCCCTTCGATCCTGCACCGCCATTCAATATGATCATGGCTGATCATCCAACTCAGTATCCTGTCCCTGCTTTCTCTCCATACCCCCTGATCCCTTTAGCCACAAGGGCCACATCTAACTCCCTCTTAAATATAGCCCATGAACTGGCCTCAACTATCTTCTGTGGCAGAGAATTCTACAGATTCACCACTCTCTGTGTGAAAAATGTTTTTCTCATCTCAGTCCTAAAAGACTTCCCCCTTATCCTTAAACTGTGACCCCTTGTTCTGGACTTCCCCAACATCGGGAACAATCTTCCTGCATCTAGCCTGTGCAAACCCTAAAGAATTTTGTAAGTTTCTATAAGATCCCCCCTCAATCTTCTAAATTCTATCGAGTACAAGCCGAGTCTATCCAGTCTTTCTTCATATGAAAGTCCTGCCATCCCAGGAATCAGGAAGCACAGAACTTATACCTGAGAACCATTTCGACCCGAAACGTCACCCATTCCTTCACTCCGGAGATGCCGCCTGTCCCGCTGAGTTACTCCAGCATTTTTGTGTTTATCTTCGGTTCAAACCCGCGTCTGCAGTTCCTTCCCACGACTAAAGCACAGCAGGACCCATGCGTTGATCACGGATCCTCCGAGATTTCTCTGGCGTGTCCACTGGGCCGGTAAGTAGCAGATGTGGTGTGTGTGTGTGTGTGTGTGTGTGTGTCGCGGAGGGACCTAATTATGATTCCGTGAACAATGCGGCCTGACAAGCGGTTTGAAAACAATAACAGACAAAGTATGAATAATATCACCTCAACACACAGAGCACCTGCGTGCCAAAAGAGAGTTACAAGGACTAGCCATCTATCTCAGAGTGTGCGATGGGATAGTTGATAAGGGGCTTGACTCTGGGTCTAACATTGGGAGGTGGGGTAAAAGGCAATGGTATTAGTGGGGTCTGACGTCACGTTAAGGCCGGATCCATAAATAATGGATTGACTGGGCTTGTATTCACTGGAATTAAGAAGGATGAGAGGGGATCTTATAGAAACATATACAATTCTTAAAGGATTGGACAGGCTAGATGCTGGAAAATGTTTCCAAATGTTGGGAGTGTCGCTGCCTTGCGGTGCTTACACCGCCAGAGACCCGGCTACGGGTGCTGTCTGTACGGAGGTTGCACGTTCTCCCCGTGACCACGTGGGTTTTATTCCGAGATCTTCCGTTTCCTCCCACCCTCCAAAGACGTACAGGTTTGTAGGTTGACTGGCTTGGTGTAAATGTAAATTGCCCCGAGTTTGTGTGGGGTAGCGTTAATGTGCGGGGATCGCTGGTCGGCGCGGACTCGGTGTGCCGAAGGGCCTGTTTCCGCGCTGTATCTCTAAACTAAACTGCATCAAGTGATTTTAGGGTGATTGACTTGATAGATGCATTGGTACTTTTTGCCTGGAGCAGTTTGATGTAATGAAAGCCCTTGGAAATTTTCAAAAAAAATGTGATATTATTTGCACAGCGACTATTCACGCTGGCGTCCTGCACGCTTGAATGGCCTCCGTAATCACTTTCCACCCACTTGGGCTTGCAGTTGGATTGCAGTTTATTCTTGTTTTGCTGCTGAGTTAGTGGCGCAGCGGTAGAGCTGCTGCCTTGCAGCGCCAGAGACCCGGGTTCGATCCTGGCTACGGGTGCTGTCTGTGTGGAGTTTGTACGTTCTCCCTGTGATCAAATGGGTTTTCCCCGGGTGCTCCGGTTTCCTCCCACACTCCAAAGACGTAAGACAATTGGCTTCTGTAAATGAGTGTGTGGGATAGTGCCAGTGTACGAGGTGATCGCTGGTTGGCGCGCGGGCCCAGTGTGCTGAAGGTTCTGTTTCCACGCTGTATCCTAAACCAAACTTTATTTTATAATCGGATAAGTTAAAAGGAGTCCTTATCTTTTCAAATTAATTTGACCCTATGACTTCCTCAGAAGGGTCCAGAGCTCTTTCCAATGTTATGCTCTGAGAAAATCACAAAGTCTCTTAACTTGTGCCATCTAGTTCATGTTCCTAGGTAATATGAGCAGAAATAGGCCATTCGGCCCATCAGGGGTGGGGAACCTGTTCATGTTGGAATGCCGCATTAAGTTAGCTGTAATCTAATAAGGCCGCATCCAAGA
>CM075996.1:259047-347533 GCA_038087875.1 Malacoraja senta | reverse complement strand
CTGCAAGTTTAGCCTGAAGACCGATGGTGGGGACACCGTTCCTGACAGGAAGAACTTTGACTCACTCCTCTGGGCTATCGTTACAGTCTTCCAGGTAAGTGTGATGGGCAACAATGGGCTGGGACTGCCCGCCCCTGGCGGCTGGAGAAAGGCTACAGAATAGTGAAAGGCCTGGATGGAGCGGATGTGGAGACGATGTTTCCACCAGCGGGAGAGTCTAGGACCAGAGGCCACAGCCTCAGGATTAAAGGACGTTCCTCGAGGAAGGAGATGAGGAGGAATGTATTTAGTCAGAGGGTGGTGAATCTGTGGAATTCTTTGCCACAGGAGGCAATGGATATTTTTAAGAGAGATAGATAGATTCTTGTTCAAGAAGGAACTGCAGATGCCGGAAAATCGAAGGTAGACAAAATTGGTAGACATGAACAGTCTCTTCTTCCTGCTCCCCCCCCCCCCCACCCTGCATCAGTCTGAAGAAGGGTTTCGGCCCAAAACGTTGCCTATTTCCTTCGCTCCATAGATGCTGCCGCACCCGCTGAGTTTCTCCAGCACTTTTGTCTACCTTAGATAGATTCTTGATTAGTACGGGTGTCAGGTGTTATGGGGAGAAGGCAGGACAATGGGGTTAGGAGGGAGAGGTAGATCAGCCATGATCGAGTGGCGGAGTAGACTTGATGGGTCGAATGGCCTAATTCTGCTCCTATTACTTATGAACATGAATGTATGAACTTATTGACCAGCATAGAGTCACACAGCATTGAAACAGGTCCTTCGACCCAGCTTGCCCACGCCAACCAACATGCCCCATAAACATTAGTCCCACCTGGGGCATGTTGGTTGGCGTGGGCAAGCTGGGTCGAAGGACCTGCCTTTCAATGCCTGTCGTGACCTCTATGCTGGTCAATAACGTTCATACACTTCATGTCTCATAAGTCAATAGGAGCAGACTTAGGCCATTCGACCCATCAAGTCTACTCCGCCACTCGATCATGGCTGATCTACCTCTCCCTCCTAACCCCATTGTCCTGCCTTCTCCCCATAATCTAAAAATGCGTCCCTCCAACCAGTCAGTCTGAAGAAGGGTCTCGAATCGAAACGTGGCCTATTCCCTTTTCTCCGGAGATGCTGCCTGACCCGCTGAGTCACTCCAGCGTTTTGTGCCTATCATCACCGGAAAGACCAGACATGATTACAATCGAGCCGTCCACAGTGTACAGATACATGATAAAGGGAATGACGTTTAGTGCAAGATAATGTCCAATTAAAGATAGTCCGAGGGTCTCCAATGAAGTAAGATGACAGCTGAGTTAATGTGTTCTCTTTATTGAAGCCTAACAACCACTACCAAACATACTACATCACACAGACAACAAAGCTAACCCAAACCTTCCTGCTTTAAGAGAGAGCTTCATTTATGTACAGTAATTACCGCCTCAGTCTGCCACTGACTCTCCCGAGTGCTTGACACTTCTTACAGTGTTTGTGTCTCCCGCACTGTAATTATTTCTTGAACTGAAGACTGTGAGAAATTGTAGCTCAGCTCACCGTTGACCTGCATCCCCTGTTCACTGGTTGCTTTTGCATTCAGTCCTGGAATCAATTCATCATCACATAACTCCCCGACAGCGTCTGATGTATCTCTCCCTGCAATCATTTGGCCATTGTGACTTCCCCCCGATTCAAGCAAGATCTTCTTAAAAGGCCTGTCCCACTTTCCCGGGTTATTCACGAATACTCCTGAGTTATTCACGAATTCTCCCGAGTTTTCAAACTGGCAGAATGTTCATAGCGTGTCCGTAGAAGGCCGTGGATATATCGCAGCGGCTCGTTATGCCAGCCGTAGGCACTCGGGGCATCAGGTAAGCGGGCCAGGCAGCATCTCTGGAGAAAAGAAAGGTCTCGACCCGAAACGTCACCCATTCCTTCTCTCCAGAGATGCTGCCTGTCCCGCTGAGTTGCTCCAGCATTCTGTGTCAACCTTGCAAGATTGTCTGTTCAAAGATAATGAGTAGATGGGTATAGATACTTTGGCTGCCCCCTTCCACTTTGAATGCTCTGGGGAACTAAAGGGCCTGTCCCACTTTCACAAGGTAATTCACGAATTCTCCCGAGTTTTCCCCTTGATTCAAACTCGCAGAATGTTCGTAACGAGTCCGTAGGAGTCCGTGGATATATCGTAGCGGCTCGTTATGCCAGCCGTAGGTACTCGGGGCATCAGGTAAGTCGGGACGTTTTTCCAGACGGATAAAAAATGTCCCCGAGTAAAAAAATGGTTGGGATGAAAGAAATTGCTACTTTTTACTCGTAAGGAGGGCATCGAAATAGTCGTGGAATTCGTAGACATACTCGTAGCAGTTCGTAGGAGTTCGTGAACATAGTCGCAGGAGTTCGTAGATTACCGCGATCTTGATTTTTTTTTTTTAGGTCCTTTAAACTCGGAAGAGGTTTTGAATTAAGTCGTGAAAGTGGGACAGGCCCTTTAGGTATTCGATTTGCTCCTTCACCTAAAGCATGTGGACAGATATGATCCAACCAATACATTGTCTGGAACAATTCTCCTGAGTATAGAATGAATGGCAGAAATTCAATCTTCGCTCCTCAATGGTGCCGTTCTGCGTTGTGCAAGATCCCACATTTTAGTTTTAGTTAGTTTTAGAGATACAGTTTGGAAACAGGCCCTTCGGCCCACCGAGTCTGCGCCGACCACCGATCCCCATACACTAACACTACCCTACACACACACACACACACTAGGGACAGTTACACCAAGCCTACAAACCTGTTCGTCTTTGGAGTGTGGGAGGAAACCGGAGCACCCGGAGAAAACCCACGCAGGTCATGGGGAGACCGTACAAACTCCACACGGACAGTACCCGTAGTTGGGATCGAACCAGGGTCTCTGGCGCTGTAAGGCAGCAACTCTACCGCTGCGCCACCGTGCCTCCCGATCAAACCACATGTCGGACCTCAATTGATCTTAAGTGTGCGTAAGCATATTGTGGGATGTCACTGCCTTTGTGAAAATATTAGCATGCACTCTCTGAAATGTTCATAATGGCAATCATAGCTCGGTGTTTTCGATCGTCTAGATCTCTGCTCTTAACAAGAGTATGCCTGTTGATGTCAATATTCTACATAGTGTTTGATACCCATCTCAAATTTAACGAGACACAAGAGACTGCAGATGGTGGTTTACCAAAACAAAACAAAGTGCTGTAGTAACTCAGCGGGCCAGACAGCTTCTCTGGAGTTTAGATGGGTGTCCTCATTAAAAATGGGCCGGCACAGTGGCGCAGTGGTAGAGTTGCTACCTCACAGCGCCAGAGACCCGGGTTCGATCCTGACCTCGGCTGCTGTCTGTGCGGAGTTTGTTCGTTCTCCCCGTGACCGCGCCGGTTTCCTCCGGGCGCTCCGGTTTCCTCCCGCACCCCAAAGACGTGCAGGTTTGTAGGTTAATTGTCTTCTGTAAATTGTAAATTGTCCCTAGTGATTGCTGGACAGAGCGGGGGCCGAAGGGCCTGTTTCCACGCTGTATCGTTAAAGTACAAAGTCCAAAGATAAGAGCGGATCTCATTGAAGCTTGTTGCATTAAGAAAGGCCTGGATAGAGTGGATGTGGAGAATGTTTCCACTTGTGGGAGAGTCCAGGATCAGTGGGCACAGCCTCAAAATAAAAGGACGTACCTTTCGAAAGGAGAGCAAGAGGAATTTCTTTCGCCAGTGTTTGGTGAATCTGTGGAATTCATTGCCGTAGACGGCTGTGGAGGTCAAGTCTTTGAGTATTTTGAAGGCCGAGATAGATAAATTCTTGATTTGTACGGTTGTCAGGGATTATGGGGGGAAGGCAGGAGAATGGGATTGAGAGGGAAAGATAGATCAGCCATGATTGAATGGCGGAATAGACTAGATGGGCCGAATGGCCTGATTCTGCTCCTATGTTTTCTGAATGTATGAACTTATGGCATGATGGGCGACATTTTGACTTGGGACCCTTCTTCAGTGTGATTGTAATGGGGGGAGAAAGCTGGAAAAGAGTTGGGAATGGGACAAAGCCTGGCAAGTGATAGGTGGATACAGGTAAGGAGGGGGGGGGGGAGAGTTGATAAGGAGAGAAGCCAATTAACCTACAAACCTGTACGTCTTTGGAGTGTGGGAGGCAACCGGAGAAAACCCACGGGGTCACGGGGATAAGGTACAAACTCTGTACAGGATCGAACCCGGGTCTCCGGCGCCGTGAGGCAGCAGCTCTACCCGCTGCGCCACCATGCCGCCCTGATTTTCTTTAGATGTTCCACTCTAATTCTCTGTCAAGCTGATGAGATGCCTGCAGGTTATTCTCCGCGAGCTTCTCCTCCCTGCCTGCAGTTAATCCAGCCCAAATACCTGCACACACTACAGTGCAGTCCACATAGGACTTGTGCACGGATTATGACAGAGCCCCACTTTCATCTCCAACATAACATTCACCTTCGTGAATAATATACATCTTCTAGATGGGCTGGGACGCATCCTCAGTGATGTGACCTCAGGGGTCATCGGGTGTTTCGGGTCTCACAACATCAGACACCCTCGCCCAGGCGACCCAGCCGGGGTTGATCAGGCCCCGACTTGCGTCCCAGCAGCAACCGCCCACGGATCAGCCATCTTAGTAACCACTCTGCAGGGGTTGGGAGACTCTAGTGTGTGGAGGGACTGGGCTCTGTGGGGTGAGTCCAGGCCGGGCTCCTCGTGCATCTCACCAGGTTCAAGGCCTGTGCGTGCGCTGCATCTCTTTCTCCTTCTCCGAGCATTTCATAGAAACATAGAAACATAGAAAATAGGTGCAGGAGTAGGCCATTCGGCCCTTCGAGCCTGTACCGCCATTCAATATGATCATGCTCGCCTGATGGATGTTTAGGCCACGGTGGTTCATTAGGCCTTTCCGTAGCTTTGTCGGGTGACTTTCTCACGAAAGACACAGACTGGGGTGCTAACCCAGCCTGTGCCATATTTCCGTGCCGTCAACTGTCTCTCCAGTAGTCACCAAACTATTCTTGGTTGTCACACACTCTATTCCTAGGTGCCACTCACTGGCTGAGCCAGACTTCAGTGTGAAAAATATATATCTTCTAGATGGGCTGGGACACATCCTCAGTGATGTGATCTGGGGTCACCGGGTGTTTCGGGTCTCACAACATCAGACACCCTCGCCCAGGCGACCCAGCAAACACAGTCCGTGGAATTCTCTGCCTCAGAGGGCGGTGGAGGCGGGTTCTCTGGATGCTTTCAAGAGAGAGCTAGATAGGGCTCTTAAAGATAGCGGAGTCAGGGGATATGGGGGGAGAAGGCAGGAACGGGGTACTGATTGGGGATGATCAGCCATGATCACATTGAATGGCGGTGCTGGCTCGAAGGGCTGAATGGCCCACTCCTGCACCTATTGTCTATTGTCTATTGTCACAGTATATGGTAGCGATTGTAAGAACTCCGTACAGACAGCACCCGCAGTCGGGATCGAACCTGTGTCTCTGGCGCTGTGAGGCAGCAACTCTACCCCCGCGCCACCCTAACCTTTACTAGATGAGTGTTCTGAACCTTCTCAGTTCATGGAGATGAATGATTTCATGAACTCACTTCAGACATACTGGAGAAAATAACATTTCTTATGTTCGGTTATAAATCAGCGACTGTCCACCTTTGGACACTAAGCTGCAGGAGCAATCAGAGTTTGTTCATGGACTGTTATTACAAGTGTATCTCTACGTTTAGCCTCGGCAATATGACGGGAAAGTCATCTTCCGCTCGTTGAAGGATAAAAATTGTGGTTTAATTACCTTGATCAGGATCTTCATGCATTTGCATTCTGTTTGGAGGAGCGGTGCTTAACCTAGTAGTCATCGTGGGATAATAAAATCATGGAGCTCTCTGTCCTAACAACTGACGCGATCGAAAGCACTTTCTCTAGACGTGGAATTTGTAATAAAGGTTTAGTGATTCATGGCTGGAGTCAAAATCGTCTTTATGGGAAGGGATGAAACTCCGCGGCAGAAATAATGGCTAGTGCTTCTTTCTCTATCCGCTAATAATTCCATCCATTTCAATTTGGAACGAGAACAGCACAGTAGAGCAGCTGGTAGTGCCGCTGACTCTCAACACAGGAGACCCAGGTTCCATCCTGACCACGGGTGTTGTTTGCGTGGAGTTTCCCTGCTACCGGGCGGCACGGCGGCGCAGCGGCAGAGTTGCTGCCTCACTGCGCCAGAGACCCGGGTTTCATCCTGACCACGGGTGCTTGTCTGAGCAGAGTTTGCACGCTCTCCCCGTGACCTGTGTGGGTTTTCCCTCCCCGAGATCTTCGGTTTCCTCCCACACTCCAAAGACGTGCAGGTTTGTCGGTTAATTGGCTCGGTATGAATGTAAAATTGGCCCAAGTGTTTGTAGGATAGTGTTAGAGTGCGGGGATCGCTGGTCGGTGCGGACTCGGTGGGCCGAAGGGCCTGTTTCCATGCTGTATCTCTAAACTAAACGAAACTAAAAACCGCATATGGGTGCCTCGGTTTTCTCCCACATCCCAAAGACGCGCGGGCTTGTATTCCATTGGCCGCTGTAGTGTATATAAGAATTGCCATATGAGGTTAATTTTTCACTTCTTATCGCACCCCCTTTTGTCCCCTTTTTTCATTTCTCTAGCGCCCCTTGCATGTAGGGAGTTAATGCAAATAAACAATAAACAATAGGTGCAGGAGTGGGCCATTCGGCCCTTCGAGCCAGCACCGCCATTCAATGTGACCATGGCTGATCATCCACAAAAGTAGGGTAACATGGAGCTAGTGTGAACAGGTGATCGATGGTCGGCGTGGACTCAGTGGGCCGAAGGGCCTGTCCCCGTGCCGTATCTTTCCATCAATTCGATCAATCAAAAAGAAGTTGGAAACGCTATTGACTTTTGTTGGCCGTCAATTGTTACGAGGCAGAGAAGAGTCGAAGCATTCATTGTGTTTTAATTATCTTCATCAGAACCTTCATGAATTTGCATTGTGTTTGGAGGAGCAATCTCGTAGTCATTTTGGGATAATAAAATCATGTAGCTGTGTGCCCCAACAACTGACATGATCAGTCCACACTGCAAATCGAGGCATCATTTGCCAACTCTCATTGTGTTGTCATGTCCTATAATCTACCTCATTGGTGACTCTCAGACTATCCTTGATTTGACTTTGGTGCCTTTACCTTGCACTAAATGTTATTCCATTATCATGTGAATGGCCTACACTGTAAATGGCTCATTTGTAATCATGTGTAAGAAAGAACTGCAGATGCTGGATAAAATCGAGGGTAGACACAAAATGCTGGAGTAACTCAGCGGGTGAGGCAGCATCTCTGGAGAGAAGGAATGGGTGACGTTGCTGGTGATGACTTGGCCTTCGCAGCCTTCTGTGGCAAAGACTTCCACAGATTCACCGCCAGAACCAAGCCAACTTACTCGAGAACCAGAGGACATACCTTCTGAACCTTGTGAATCTTGTAGTCGGCAGGGCAGTACTCTGCATATCGCCAAACTTGGACAATTTTACATTTTATCAAGCCAATTAATCAAGCCAATTAACCTACAAACCTGTACGTCTTTGGAGTGTGGGAGGAAACCGAAGATCTCGGAGAAAACTCACGGGGAGAACGTACAAACTCCATACAGACAGCACCCGTAGTCGGGATCGAACCCGGGTCTCTCCGGCGCTGCATTTTGCTGTAAGGCAGCAACTCTACCGCTGTGCCATCGTGACCATAGATTTAAAATGAGGGGGAAAGGTTTTAAATAGGAACCTGAGGGGTTATCTGAAGAAGGGTCTCGACCCGAAACGTCACCCATTCCTTCTTTCCACAGATGCTGCCTCACCCTCTGAGTAACTCCAGCATTTTGTGTCTACCTTCAATTGTAATCGTGCTTTGTCTCTCCGCTGACTGACTGGCATGCAACAAAAGACAATAAACTAAACTAAATGACCATTACAGGATTCAGTGTTTAAGCTGTGCTTGTATCGGTTGCTGCTCGCTGTCGATTCTCAGTGCCTCTCCACCGTTCAATCTTCTTGAGCAGCTGTGGCACTGGTGTGAACTCCATTCCAAATCTGGTTTAAAAAAAACTAGCGTAAAACACAACTATATACAAAAAGGTCTCAGCTCCTAGACAGGAAGAAGGTACAGGAGCCTGAAAACTGTAACGTCCAGGTTCAGGTATAGCCTCTTTCTTACAGCCATCAGCCTATTAAACACAACAACCTCCAAATAAGCTCTGAACTACACAGACTTGGTTTTGTCTTTTTGCACTAAAGGGCCTGTCCCACTTTCATCACCTAATTCACGACCTCTGCCGAGTTTGCCCTCGACTCATACTCGCAGCATGGTCGTCACGAGGTCGTAGGAGGCCGTAGGTAGGTCGTAGCAGGCCGTGATGCTAGTCGTAGGTACTCGTGGCATCAAGTAGGTCGGGGCGTTTTTTCAACATGATGAAAAATGTCCACGAGTAAAAAAGGTCGAGAATTAAGTCGTGAAAGTGGGACAGGCCCTTAAGTGCACGTATGTGTGTGTATGTACATCTGACACTATATATGTGTATGTGTGTATGGACATCTGACACTAAACTAAACTCGGTACATGTGACAATAAACTGAACTACTATTGAGGATTCCGTGTTTAAGCTCTTAATTATATATATTATATTATATATGATATATATATCTGAAGAAGGGTCTCGACCCGAAACATCACCCATTCCTTCTCTCCAGAGATGCTTCCTGTCCCACCGAGTTACTCCAGCATTTTGTGTCGATCTTCGATTTAAACCAGCATCTGCAGTTCTTTCCTACGCATTCTGTCCGCTTATATACAGTGTATATATATACAGCCTATATACAGTATATATACTCACACTGAACTTTTTCTCTCTTGTTTATTATATTGTTCACAGTGTATGATCTTTATATTTAAGAAGGAACTGCAGATGCTGGAAAATCGAAGGTAGACAAAAATGCTGGAGAAACTCAGCGGGTGAGGCAGCATCTCTGGAGCGAAGGAAATAGGCAACGTTTCGGGCCGAAATCTTTCTTCAGTCTGAAGAAGGGTTTCGGCTCGAAACGTTGCCTATTCCTTCGCTCCATAGATGCTGTCTCACCCGCTGAGTTTCTCCAGCATTTTTGTCTACCTATCATCTTTATATGTTCTGCTGTGCTGCTGCAAGTAAGAATTTCATTGTTCAATCCGAGGTATATGACAATAAAACACTCTTGACTCTCGACTATTGAGTGCTTGATCGCAGATAGAATAAGTAAGTAAGTAAGTTTATTGGCCAAGTATTCACATACAAGGAATTTGCCTTGGTGCTCCGCCTACAAGTAACAACATGACACACAGTGACAGTTACGAATGACTCAGAAAACACTAAACATTAATAATAATAAAACATTAATGATAAAACACCATTGATCAAGCCTGTGAACCAACAAAATACCAGATCAAAGGGAGGCTACAGATTTTTGGCTGTTGAGTAGAGCAACTACTCGTGGATAAAAACTGTTTTTATGTCTGGCTGTGGCAGCTTTGACAATCCGGAGTTGCCTTCCAGAGGGAAGTGATTCAAAGGGTTTGTGGCCAGGGTGAGAGGGGTCAGAGTTGATCTTGCCCGCTCGCTGCCTGGCCCTTGCAGTGTACAGTTCATCAATGGAGGGAAGGTTGCAGCCAATAACCTTCTGGTTGGACAAAAAATGCCATTGCATCTGAGTTTCTCTCTGTGATGAGGTAATTGTTTGAGAACATTTTCCATCAGAGCAAAGACTGCTTCCTCAGTAGTGCTGCCAATGAGAAGGTCATTATGTTTTCCTTGGAAATGGTCCCAGTCCTGTGTGTTCTTGTTACTTTAGTGAGGTTTATCATTGTCACTTCTACCAGGATCGACTGACAAATGTTGTCTTGTCTACTTTTGACTGGAATTTGTTTCCGTGACAATTTAACTCCATATGGCAATTTTTCCGTTAAGAATAAGGAGTGCAATGCATATTTTTAGCAAGGTAATGTTGACATTTAACTGAGTGAGTGTAAGCATATGACAAGCCTAAGATAGACACAAAATGCTGGAGTAACTGAGCGGGACAGGCAGCATCTCTGGAGAGAAGGAATGGGTGACATTTCGGGTCAAGACCCTTCTTCAGCCTGAAGGATGTGAATTCAGTCCGAACTTGAACTTGACCAGTCTGAAGAAGGGTCTGGACCTGAAACGTCACCCATTCCTTCTATCCAGATATGCTGCCTGACCCGCTGAGTTACTCCAGCATTTTGTGTCCATCTTCGATGTAAACCAGCATCTGCAGTTCCTTCCTCCGCATATGACAAGCCTACTTTTGTGAAGTGCTTGGGTTCCTGCCAATTCTACGCGACAGCGATTGTTGCTGGGAAGTTGGTATCTCAGCAAGGAAAATCTAGAACCGCCGGAAGACTTTCCGGGTAAGCGGTCAGCCATTTAGAAATGAGTCGAAGATTTTGAATCTTTGGAATTCTCTAACGCAGGATCTTACAGTAGAGAGAGGCAAAAGAGATGGCAGATGTTGTAATGTTGAGCAATAAAACCCCAAAGTGCTGGAGGAACTCAGTGGGTCACCATAGATCTATGGAGGGAAGTGGGTAGACAACGTTTCAGGTTGGGACTCTTCTTCAGACTGATCGCCTGTAGTGCATATTGATGAGCTGAAATCATGTCAAGCTGAAATTAATAGCTATTTCTGATTCTTAAGGGCCTGTCCCACTTACGCGATTTTTTTACCCGTCATAGTCGCAGCAGGTTGCCGAAAATGTTCAACATGTTGAAAATCCAGCAGCGACCAGAAAATGGCACGACATTTAACGGCGGTGCTGGCTCGAAGGGCCGAATGGCCTACTCCTGCACCTATTGTCTATTGCCTATTGACTCTTTGGGTGACTACTCACCACCAAACTGGCGTCACCCCGGGACATGTCGACACGTGACGCCTGTTTGGTCGTGAGTAGTCGCCCAAAGAGTCGTACCATTTTCTGGTTGCCGCTGGATTCTCAACATGTTGAACATTTTCGGCAACCTGCTGCGACTTGGACGGGTAAAAAAATCGCGTAAGTGGGACAGGCCCTTAAGAATCAGAAATAGCTATTAATTTCAGCTTGACGTGATTTCAGCTCATCAATATGCACTACAGGCGATCAGTCTGAAGAAGAGTCCCAACCTGAAACGTTGTCTACCCACTTCCCTCCATAGATCTACGGTGACCCACTGAGTTGCCGAAAAAAATCGCATAAGTGGGACAGGCCCTTAAGGGATATAGACAGAAAAATGGATTTGAGATATTGACTTTACTTGAGACTTGAGAGAAACAGTGTGTAAACAGGTCCTTCGGACCACCGGGTCCGCGCCGACCAGTGATCACTTGTACAGGGACTCCAGGGACAATTTACAAATTACAGTAGCCAAGTGACTTACAAACCTGTACGTCTTTGGAGTGTGGGAGGAAACCGGAGATCTCGGGGAAAACCCGCGCAGGTCACGGGGAGAACGTGCAAACTGCGGACAGACAGCACCTGTACTCGGGATGGAACCCGGGTCTCCGCCGCTGCAAGCGCTGTAAGGCAGCGACTCCACCGCTGCCCTTTGTGACATTGCGGGTCAAGATTCTTCCTCAGGCTGTCCCAAACAGGAGCAGGAGTAGGACAACCGGCTCCATGAGTTTGTTTCTCCATTCAATGAGATCATGGCAGATCCTGACTTGGCCTCAAGCCGTTCTAACTCTCCTTTCATGCTTTGTCTACCTTGCAATTCAAATATCTGTCAATCCCTGTACATTTTCAAGGGTCTCATCTCTAGTGCTCTCTGGGGTAGAAAATTGTAAAGAATAACAACCCTCTGAAAGAAGTTGTTCCTTATCATCCTCATATTAAAAGCTGCTTATATTTCTACGTCTGAAAAAGGGTCTCGACCCGAAACGTCACCCATTCCTTCTCTCCAGAGACGTTGCCTGTCCCGCTGAGTTACTCCAGCATTTTGTGTCTATCTGCCATTTAAACCAGCATCTGCAGTTCCTTTCTGCACATATATATTTCTATGCTGGAGAAACTCAGCGGGTGAGGCAGCATCTACGGAGCGAAGGAATAGGAGACGTTTCGGGTCGAGACCCTTCTTCAGACTGAAGAAAGGTCTCGACCCGAATGGTCTCCTATTTCCTTCGCTCCATAGATGCTGCCTCACCCGCTGAGTTTCTCCACCATTTTTGTCTACCTTCCATTTATCCAGCATCTGCAGTTCTTAAATATATTTCTATGCTGCTTCTTTGGTTTAGAACTTTAGAGATAAATAGTGGAAACAGGCCCTTCGGCCCACCCAGTCCGTGCCGACCAGTGATCACCCCGTACACTAGCACTATCCTACACACTAGGGACAATTTACAATTTTACCCAAAGATAATTAACCTACAGACCTGCACGTCTTTGGATTGTGGGAGGAAACCGGATCAGTCGGGGAAAATCCACGCGGTCATGGGGAGAAGGTACAAACTCCGTACAGACAGGTCATAAGTGATCGGAGTAGAATTAGGCCATTCGGCCCATCAAGTCGACTCTGCCATTCAAGCATGGCTGATCTATCTCTCCCTGCTAACCCCATTGTCCTGCCTTCTCCCCATAACCCCCGACACCCGTACTAATCAAGACAGCACCCGCAGTCAGGATCGAACCCAGGTCTCTGGTGCTGTGAGGCAGCAACTCTAGAATGCAATGTAAAAATCTCTTCTGGCCAATGAGCGATATTGTTTGGTCAATAATAAACCTTTCTTTCCTTTCCCTCACCCGACTCTCTGCCTCTGTGCCCTACCTCCACCCCCAATGCCCCCCCCCCTCATAGATCCTGACACAGGAGGACTGGAACGTGGTGCTTTACAATGGGATGGCTTCCACCTCACCTTGGGCATCCTTGTACTTTGTCGCCTTGATGACCTTCGGTAACTACGTCCTCTTCAACCTGTTGGTCGCCATCTTGGTGGAGGGCTTTCAAGCAGAGGTAAGAAGTTGCATCAAATTGCTGCTCATATCCCTTGGATTGCTTGATAGAATGTAGAGTTGATAACTTGAATTGTCTAATCGAGATAGGGATAGGGTAGAGTAGTTTAGTTTTGTTTGGAGATACATCGCGGAAACGGTCCCTTGGGCCCACCGAGTCCGCGCCGACCTGCGATCCCCGCACGTTAATGCTATCCTACACACACCAGGGACAATTAAAAAAAAAAACACTGATACCAATCCAATTAACCGATAAATCTTTATGTCTTTGGAGCGTGGGAGGAAACCGAAGATCTCGGAGATAAGGCACGCGGTCACAGGGAGAGTGTTTTATTGTCATATGTCCCAGATAGAACAATGAAATTCTTACTTGCTGCAGCACAACAGAATATGTAAACATAGTACACTGTGAACAATATGATAAACGAGAGAGAAAAATGTTCGGTGTGTCCACACACACTGTACACACACACACACACACACACACACACACACACACACACACACTCACACACACACACTCACACACACACACTCACACACACACACACACACACACACACACACACACACACACACACTCAAAAAACAAATGATAGTAGTGTAATAATAATAATAATAATAATGTAGTTCAGAGCTTGTTTGAGGTTGTAGTATTTAATAGCCTGATGGCTGTAGGGAAGTAGCTGCTCCTGAACCTGGACGTTACAGTTTTCAGGCTCCTGTACCTTCTTACCGATGGCAGGGGTGAAATTACTCCAGGAAGGCATGATATTGTGTTTAAGAAAGAACTGCAGATGCTGGAAAAGTCGAAGGTAGACAAAAATGCTGGGGAAACTCAGCGGGTGGGGCAGCATCTATGGAGCGAAGGTCTGAAGAAGGGTCTCAACCCGAAACGTCACCTATTTCCTTCGCTCCATAGATGCTGCCTCACCCGCTGAGTTTCTCCAGCATTTCCGGCTACCCAGGAGGGCATGACCAATCTTTTGTGTGTTTCCCTTCCTAAATCTATGTACTAATTTCCCCTCTGGTGCATCCATCTCCAGGGCAACGCCAACAAGTTCGACTCCGAGGAAGAACAAACGTCAACCAACTTTGAAGACTGCGAAAAGATGAAAGAAATGCACTACTTGTCAGGTAGCGGCCCCTGGTGCCCCTCACTGGGGCAGGCGCTGCCCTCTTGTGGTGGGATGACTTATGGTCCAACGGAGGGGATAGGATGAAGCTCTTGCCAACGGCAGGGAGATTGGTAATCAGAGGGCAGACATTGAAGAGGATGAGGCGGGGAAACATTTCCTTATGAAATGAGATACTCTGATTCTGGAAAGAAACATACAAGCAGATGCATTTAGGGCCTGTCCCACTTGGCGATTTTTTCGGCGACTGCCGCGACTGTCTTAGTCGTTGCAGGTCGCCGAAAAAACGGCGACTGTACGCCCCTACGACATCCAACAGTGCATACGAAAATATTATAATAACATTAAAATTTAAATTATCTCTAATATAACTTTAACAAACAACTGTGCTTACAAAAATATTATAATAATATTAAAATTTAAATTATAATATAACTTTAACATACAACTGTGCATACAACAATATCATAATAATATTAAAATTTAAATGATGTATAATATAACTTTAACATACACTGTGCTTACAAAAATATTATAATAATATTAATATTTAAATTATCTATAATATAACTTTAACATACAACTGTGCATACAACAATATCATAATAATATTAAAATTTAAATGATGTATAATATAACTTTAACATACACTGTGCTTACAAAAATATTATAATAATATTAATATTTAAATTATCTATAATATAACTTTAACATACAACTGTGCGTACAAAAATATTATAATTATATTGAAATTTAAATTATCTATAATATAACTTTAACATGCAACTGTGCATACAAAAATATTATAATAACATTAAAATTTTAATTATCTATAATATAACTTTAATGGAATTCACCGATGTCATCACCGGCAACTACCTACGTCACCCTGGCGACATCCTACATCATCCTGGCGATAGCACCTACATCAGGCTACATCATGCCACCCCCATTGGCGTCAAGACAGCGGTCGCCGAAAAGTTTTGAACATTTCAAAATTCTGCGGCGACCAGGAAGACTCCACGATTCTTTGAGCGACTGAGGAGATCATACAGGCGACCATGTGGCGACAGACTAGTCTCCTAAAAAATCACCTAAGTGTGGACAGGCCCTTTAGGAACTCTCAAACAGTAGTGTGGGGAATAGTTAAATATAGAACATATAGCACAAGGAAGGGCCCTTCGGCCCACAATGTTTGTACTGAACATAATATGGAGCTGAACCCATCTCATCTGCCCGCACATGATCCATGTTCCTCTATCTCTGCATTTCCATGTTCAACGCCTCTTAGATATCACTATTGTTCCTGCCTCCACCACCACCCCTGGCAGTGCGATCCAGGCCCCCACCGCTCTCTGCGTAACAAAAAACCGTGCCCCGCACATCTCCATTAGACTTCCCCTCTCTCAGCTTATATCTTTGCCCACTAGTGTTGGACATTCCACCCGGGGAGAAGGCTCCGACTGTCTTCCTATCTAGACCTCTCATCATTTTCTATACTTCTCTCAGGTCTCCCCTCAACCTCCCACTCTCCAGAGAAAACAATCCTAATCTATCCAACCTTTAAGAAACATTTAGATCAACGTTTAAGAAACAGGTACATGGATAGGATAGTCCTAGAGGGATGTGGGCCAAACGCAGGCAGGTGGGACTAGTGTTGATGGGGCACGTTGGCTGGTGTGGGCAAGTTGGGCCGAAGGGCCTGTTTCTATGCTATAAGACTATGACTCCATGATTCCAACCTCTCCCTGCAGCCACAACCCAGTCGCGGACTGGTTAATTCTTTCGAAGAGGTAGCACGGACAAAAAGTGGGCCAAATGGCCTACTGTGAGATTCTGCATTAACTGTGTATGGACCAGGCAGTGAGACATGAGCACTCCAAGGGTGAAGAGGCAGATAGGGCGGCTGTGTTTTTTGTTCCCGCTCAGGTATGGAGCTGCGCAGCGGCGTTCCTGCTCACTGTCTAATCCCGCTTTCCCATGTGTTTGTCGTGGACTCAGAGGTGAAGGGGTGTCCGGTGGCGATGACCCCCAACGGCCACCTGGACCTGTCTCCCCAGAACCTATCCATCGGATCAGGAATCATGACGTCATCCCGGATTTCACTGCAGCCCGAAAACTTCCGAAGCTTCACGGGCTTGAGGAAGAGCAGCATGACCTCGCTGACCAAGGTCAACTTCGACCAGAAATCTTTGGTAAGAACCGCGTGGTGAGTGTAGAACTTAGAACGGTCCACCACAGGAACAGGCCCTTCCACAATGGCTGTGCCGAACATGATGCCAAATTAAACCAAAAGAACCTAGAATTCACGGCACGGTGGAGCAGCGGTAGATTTGCTGCCTTACAGCGCCAGAGACGCGGGTTCGATCCCATCTACGGGCGCTGTCTGTACGGAGTCTGTACGTTCTCCCCGTGACCTGCGTGGGTTTTCTCCGAGATCTTCCGTGTCCGCCCACACGCCAAAGACGTGCAGGTATGTAGGCAAATTGGCTTGGTAAATGTAAAAAATTGTCCCCAGAGTGTGTAGGATAGTGTTAATGTGCTGGGATCGCTGGTCGGCGCAAACCCGGTGGGCCGAAGGGCCTGTTTCCGCGCTGTATCTCTAAACTAAACTAGTCATCTATGGCTGCACATGCGCGTAATATTGGGTTTTAACTTTAGGTACTTAAATTTAGTTTAGTTTAGAGATACAGCACGAAAACAAGCCCTTCGGCCCACCGAGTCCGCACTGACCAGCGATCCCCGCACACTAACGCTATCCTACACAGACTAGGGACAATTCTACATTTATACCAAGCCAATTAACCTACAAACCTGTACGTCTTTGGAGTGTGGGAGGAAACCAAAGATCTCGGAGAAAACACACGCAGGTCACAGGGAGAACGTGCAAACTCCGTACAGACAGCCGGTTTCCGCACTGTACCTCTGAACTAAGCTTAACCTCCCCGTTATAGAATCTCAACATCCTTCCACCTCCCAGGCTGATTTTCCTTAAGTCCGTTCAAGAGTCAAGAGTGTTTTATTTTTAATTGTCATATGTCCCAAATAGTTCAACGAAAGTCTGAAGGTCCGGACCGGAAACGTCACCCATTCCTTCTCTCCAGAGATGCTGCCTGACCCGCTGAGTTACTCCAGCTTTTTGTGCCTATCTGCATTGAAATTCTTACTTGCAGGAACACAACACAAAATATAAACATGGTTCATTGTAAACTATATAATAAACAAGAAAAAAAAGTTCAGTGTGTGTATATATACATGCTAACACACACACACACACACATACACAGACACGCACGCACGCACGCACACACACACACACACACAGACACATTTATACATACACACACGTACACACCTGCACACATACGTACACATAAAACACAAGCACTAATAATTTAATAATAACAATAATAGTCTTATGTAGTTCAGAGCTTAATGGAGGTTGTGAAGTTTAATAGTGTGATGGCTGTTGGGAAGAAGCTGTTCTTGAACCTGGACGTTACAGCTTTCAGGCTCCTTCTTCATAAGATTATAAGTGATAGGAGCAGAATTATGCCATCCGACTCCCGGCTGTCATTCAATCATGGCTGATCCATCTCTCCCTCCTAACCCCATTCTCCTGCCTTCTCCCCATAACCCCTGACACCCGTACTAATCAACAATCTGTAGCGGCACCTGCTGGTGCTCGCAGGTAGTCGAACCCTGCGGCCGGGTGCCTCGGGCATGTGACACTGGGAGGGGTTGCGTTTTCACGCGCTTTCTCTGGGCGATGCCCTGCAGTCGCTCTGGACCACCGTTGTGGCTGGATCAGTTTTTGTTGGTTGTATGAGACCCATCGTTAGTTTAAACGTTTCCGAATAAAACTTCATTTAAACGATCGACTCTCGTCTCTATCCGCCAAAAATCGATCTTTCTCTGCCTTAAGTATATCCACTCACTTGGCCTCCACAGCCTTCAGTGGCAATGAATTCCACAGATTCACCACCCTCTGCCAAAAGAAACCCCTCCTCATCTCCTTCCTGAAGGAACGTCCTTTAATTCCGAGTCCTAGACTCTCCCACAACTGGAAGCATCCTCTCCACATCCACTCCATCCAAGCCTTTCACTATTCTGCGTTTCAATGAGGTCCCCCCTCATTCTTCTAAACTCCAGCGAGTGCAGGCCCAGTGCCTACTCATTCTTCCTGATTGGGGGGGGGGGGGGGTGAAATGAGTGTGTGTCATTCAAAAGTAGACAAGGCAAACATAAGCCCTTTCTGGACAAATGCATTCACAATCTTGCTCCATGTGATTAGAATGGTTGGATTAGCTAGATTTCTAGTTATAATAAATGTGTCTGGGGTAGTGGGGAGGGGGTAAGATGGGTGAAGTGCGGGGGGGTGGGGGGAGTTAAACAAATTGTTATCATTTATCACTATTAAACACAGCGAGCATTTATTGCGCCTGGTGCTTAGCAGTTAAGAATACTTACAACAAACGATTAATACTGATGGCACTCACATTCAGAATACTGGAGTGTAGTTTAAACTCTCCATTAAGGCTACTTCAGTGCATTTGGGAATGTGGGGCAGGTGAATGTGAGTGTTTAATATTTCAACTGAATTCTCCATGATTTGCACGGGATTAGTGAGCCTGATTCACTACGTCCCCGCCAATGCTGTGGGGCAAACTGCACGGGAGAGATGCCCAATAGGCTGGCACGGTGGCGCAGCAGTAGAGTCTCACAGCGCCAGAGACCCCGGTCAAGTCAAGTCAAGTTTATTTGTCACATACACATACAGGATGTGCAGTGAAATGAAAGTGGCGATGCCTGCGGATTGTGCAAAAAACTACAGAACAGAATAGAACAGAATTTACATATTACACAAGAAACTCCGTCTCATCCTCTCTGGTTTCACCGCATGACAGCGGAGGCGTTTCCCTGACCGTAGCAGCTGGAACAGCCCGTTGCTGGGGTGGTAGGGGTCCCCCATATTGTTGCTGGCTCTGAGGTTCGATCCTGACTACGGGTGCTGTCTGAACGGAGTTGACACCTTCTCCCCGTGACAGCGTGGGTTTTCACCGGGTGCTCCAGTCTCCTCCCACACCTCAAAGACACGCAGGTTTGTAGGTTAATTGGCCCCTCTACATTGTCCCTGGTGTGTAGGATAGAACCAGTGTATGGGGTGATCGCTGGTCGGCACGGACTCAGTGGGCCGAAGGGCCTGTTTCCACGCTGTATCTCTAAACTGCACAATGGACCCCTCTCATCCAACAGTCTAGTAGTGACCCTCCAACCGTGCAGCACTCCTTCAGCTCTGACCTGCAACGCTAAGTTGCTCTCTCAGCATTGTCCTTCCAACAGTGGTACTCTTTCAATGCTGTCTCTCAGTACTGCCACTCAGACAATTAAGTGCTCCATCACCGAACAGTGAATAGACAATAGACAAATAGGTACGGACTAGGCCATTCGGCCCTTCGAGCCAGCACCGCCATTCAATGTGATCATGGCTGATCATCCACAATCAGTACTCCGTTCCTGCCTTCTCCCCATATCCCTTGACTCCGCTATCTTTAAGAGCTCTATCTAACTCTCTCTTGAAAGCATCCAGAGAATTGGCCTCCACTGCCTTCTGAGGTAGAGAATTCCACAGATTCACAACCCTCTGGGTGAAAAAGGTTTTCCTCATCTCCGTTCTAAATGGCCTGCCCCTTATTCTTAAACTGTGTGTGGCCCCTGGTTCTGGACTCCCCCAACATCGGGAACATGTTTCCTGCCTCCAGCAGGTCCAATCCCTTAATAATCTTGTTTAAGAAGGAACTGCAGATGCTGGAAAATCAAAGGTAGACAAAATGCTGGAGAAACTCAGCGGGTGAGGCAGCATCTATGGAGCGAAGGAAATAGGCAACGTTTCCGGGTCAAACCCCTTGTTCAGACTGACCTTCTTCAGTTTCGACCCGAAATGTTGCCTATTTCCTTCGCTAGACAATAGACAATAGACAATAGGTGCAGGAGTAGGCCATTCGGTCCTTCGAGCCAGCACCGCCATTCAATGTGATCATGGCTGATCATCCCCAATCAGTACCCTGTTCCTGCCTTCTCCCCATATCCCCTGACTCTGCTATTTTTAAGAGCCCTATCCAGCTCTCTCTTGAAAGCATCCAGAGAACCTGCCTCCACCGCCCTCTGATGCAGAGAATTCCACGGACTCACCACTCTCTGTGAGAAAAAGTGTTTCCTCGTCTCCGTTCAAAATGGCTTACCCCTTATTCTTAAACTGTGGCCCCTGGTTCTGGACTCCCCCAACATCGGGAACATGTTTCCTGCCTCTAGTATGTCCATAGATGCTGCCTCACCCCCTGAGTTTCTCCAGCATTTTTGTCTCCCCATAATAATCTTATATGGTTCAATAAGATCCTCTCTCATCCTTCTGTACTCCAGCGTACACAAGCCCAGCCGCTCCATTCTTTCAACATATGAGTGTATTAAGATTGCCCTTTAACCGTGTTTGTCATCATCTTCATCTTCATCTCTACGCTGCTACCTTCCTGTTCTCTCTCGGGGTTTCTGAGGTGTGACCCACCTCGCGGTGGTGTCGTGGGGCCGAGGTGCCCCCCCCCCTTTGTTGTACCTGCTGCTGAACCCTCCTTGTCTCCTCTCCGCAGCCCAGCCTGCGCGGCTCCCATTACATCCCGTGGAGCAGCCGCAGGGCCAGCTGGAACAGTATGGGCCGGGCGTCCAGCCAGAAGCGCGCCGTCCGCTCCGGAGAACACGGCTCCCTTCTCTCCCACAACACCCCCGGCTCCAGCCTGATGCATCGCCGCGCCCTCTCCCTGGACACCAAGGGCTCCTGCGATCTGCCTGAACTCCTCCTGGTGCCCAACATGCAGCCGGCGGCGGCCGCGGCGGTGGCGGCGGCGGCGGCGGCGAGGAAGAACAGCCTGGCCACCGTCACCGTCGACCACCGCGGATCCAACGGGACTGGCCCCGACACCCTCAAGGAGATCTTCCCCAAGATGAACAGCAGGAAAGAGAGGGGCGTCTACGATGAAGAGATCGACTACGTAAGTGCACTCTTTGCTCCCTCGTAGAACGCAGAAAGTAGTACAAATGTGTAGGAAGGAACTGCAGAAGAAAGCAAACTCAATGCTATTTCAGATGCATTTATTTCAAGAGGGCTTGTATACAAAAACAGGGATGTAATGCTGAGGCTCTAGAAGTCAAGTCAAGTCACATTTATTTATATAGCACATTTAAAAAACAACTCTCATTGGCCAAAGTGCTTTACATTTGTTATAAGAATAGTATAAACAAACAAACTACATACATATATACTATATATATACTATAAGGCGCATTTGGAGTATTGTGAGCAATTTTGGACACCATACTTGAGGAAGGATGTGCTGGCTCTGGAGAAGGTCCAGAGGAGGTTTACAAAAATGATCCCAGGAATGAGTAGGTTAACCTATGAGGAGCATTTGTCGGCACTGGGCTTGTACTCGCTGGAGTTTAGAAGAATGAGGGGGGGGGGGGACCTCATTGAAACTTACAGAATAGTGAAAGGCTTGGGTAGAGTGGATGTGGAGAGGATGTTTTCACCTCGGACTAGAGGTCATAGCCTCAGAATTAAAGGACATTCTTTTAGGATGGAGATGAGGAGGAATTTCTTTAGTCAGAAGGTGGTGAATCTGTGGAATTCTTTGCCACAGAAGGCTTGCGGAGGCCAAGGTAGATAGATTCTTGATTAGTACGGGTGTCAGAGGTTATGGGGAGAAGGCAGGAGAATGGGGTTAGGAGGGAGAGATAGATTAGCCATGATCGAATGGCGGAGTAGACTTGATGGGCTGAATGGCGTAATTCTACACCCATCACATGAACTTATGATCTTATGCTGGTTTAAACTGAAGATAGACTCAGAATGTTGGAGTAACTCAGCGGGACAGGCAGCATCTCTGGAGAGAAGGAATGGGTGACGTTTCGGGTCGAGACCAGAAGCGTCACCCATTCCTTCTCTCCAGAGATGCTGCCTATCCCAGCTGAGTTACTCCAGCATTTTGTGTCTATCAATTGAAAAGTACAACACAGGAACTGTCCCCTCAGCCCACAATGTCTGTGTCAAAGATGAAGGTGGAGAATCTGTGGAATTCTTTGCCACAAATGGCTGCGGAAGCCAAGTCAATGGATATTTTTAAGGCAGAAATAGATAGATTCTTGATTAGTAAAGGTGCCAAGGATTATGGGGAGAAGACAGGAGTATGGGGTTGAGAGGGAAAGATAGATCAGCTGTGATTGAATGGTAGAGTTGCTGCCTTACAGTGCCAGAGACTCTGGTTCAATCCTGACTATGGGTGCTAGTTGGAGTTGGTACGTTCTCCCCGTGACCTGTGTGGGTTTTCTCCAGGATCTCAGTTTTCCTCCCACATCGCAAAGATGTACAGGTTTGTAGGTTGATTGACTTGGTGTAATTGTAAATTGTCCCTGTGTGTAGGATAATGTTCGTTCACTCATGTATAAGACGGCGTTGCTCGCTGTTGGCTTCTGTCGTCGTCCAACATGTCGACAGAATTGGTCACCCGACGCGTCGCAGAGTGCACCGTGTCGTCGCTTCCGGGGATCGCCACGAGGGGGCTTCTGTCATGATCCCCAGGATAGTGTTAAAGCCCTGTTCCACTGTACGAGGTCATTCAAGAGATCTCCCGAGTTTGCCCTGGTTCGAACTCGGAGATTTACGGTAATGGCCGCTCGTCGGTACTCGGGGCTCTCGTGGACATTTTTCAACATGTTGAAAATACTTCACGAGTCTTCCCGAGATTACCGCGTTTCCCGAGTACCTGCGTTAGCGTTACGAGCCGCTAAGAGACGTCCCCGAGCTCTGACGTACCCGCTACGTACATTCTACGTGCTTACCACGAGTTTGATTTTTTATTTTAAATACGGGGGAGAGCTCTTGAATGAACTCGTACAGTGGGACAGGGCTTTTAGTGTGCGGGGATCGCTGGTCGGCACGGCCTTGGTGGACCGAAGGGCCTGTTTCCACGCTGTATCTCTAAACTAAACTCAAATATGCCCTCTAGTTCATGAAGAATGAAGGAAGCCAACTCTAATCTATTTAACTGTAATCCTCTTCAGAAAAAAGTTACAGTGCAATAGGTCAGAGTTCACTTTGAGATAAAAACTTTAAAAGGTTATTTTCGGAAGTTTGGCTGGGTCATTGTCAGTGTGTAAGACATACAATATGCTGGAGTAACTCAGCGGGTCAACCAGCATCTGTGGAGGGCAAGAAAATGTCAACATTTTGGATGAAAACCGAGTATTAAGAGCCTGTCGCATTTGGGCGACCTAATCCGCGAGTTCTGGCGAGTTTGCCCTTGACTCATACTCGCAGCATGGTCGACACGAGGTCGTAGGAGGTCTTCGTAACTCTCCTTCATGCTCGAGAGTGGTCTCCGCGTACTCGAGGCCTCAGCTAGGTCGCTGCGTTTTTTTCAATATGTTAAAAAATGCCCGCGAGTTAAAAAAGGTCGCCAAGGAAAAAATCAATACTTTTTTTTACTGGTAGGTTTAGTCGTAGTAGGTCAAAGATTGTCTATATTGGCAGTTTACAAACAAACAGTTATCAAATTAAAATATAGCCAACTTTATCAACAATACACTCGACATCCCGCGGCGACCAGCGTTCACAGAAGGCATCCAGAGTCATAGAAACATAGAAAATAGGTGCAGGAGGAGGCCATTCGGCCCTTCGAGCCAGCACCGCCATTCATTGTGATCATGGTTGATCGTCCCCAATCAATAACCCGTGCCTGCCTTCTCCCCATATCCCTTGATTCCACTAGCCTCTAGAGCTCTATCTAACTCTCTCTTAAATCCATCCAGTGATTTGGCCTCCACTGCCCTCTGTTGCAGGGAATTCCACAAACTCACAACTCTCTGGGTGAAAAAGTTTTTTCTCACAGTTATAAATGACCTCCCCTTTATTCTAAGACTGTGGCCCCTGGTTCTGGACTCGCCCAACATTGGGAACATTTTTCCTGCATCCAGCTTGTCCAGTCCAGTTTATAATTTTATATGTTTCATTAGATCCCCCCTCATCCTTCTAAACTCCAGTGAATACAAGCCTAGTCTTTTCAATCTTTCCTCATATGACAATCTTTCCTCATATGACAATCTTTCCTCATCCCGCCATCCCAGGGATCAATCTCATGAACGCCGCGTGTTCCCTCTCCAGGGATACGCGGGCTCGGACGCGGGCCCGGTAGAGGGGCAGGCAGACGGCTCTGGTGTGACCATCGACTACCCGCTGCCTGGACCCGCGAACGGCCATCTTGACCAGGGCCAGGAGCAAACAGACAGCAGAGTGGGGGCGTTCCGTGTGTTTAATTGGACGAGTATTCCACGCCCCCCCCCCCACCCCAGTGAGCGTTGTGGAGACGTGTTCAAATCTCACCACAGCGACTGAGAAAATCTAGTGAAATAAACCTGGAATGAAAGCTTTGTTAAGTGCCTGTTTAGTTCTCTGGTATCCTGCCGTGTCCTTTATGCGACTCTTGAGCTGCAGGCATGGACTCAGTGGCACTGTTGAAAACTGCTATCACAGCGCACCCTGCAGGAGCAACTGGTATTACAGGTCATCTGTGCAAGAAGGAACCGCAGATGCTGGTTTAAACTGAAGATGGACACAAAATGCTGGAGTAACTCAGCGGGTCAGGCAGCATCTCTGGAGAGAAGGAATGGGTGACGTTTTGGGTCTCGACCCTTCTTCAGACTGGGTCTCGACCCTTCTTCAGACTGGGTCTCGACCCTTCTTCAGACTGGGTCTCGACCCGAAACATCACCCATTCCTTCTCTCCTGAGATGCTGCCTGTCCCGCTGAGTTGCTCCAGCATTTTGCGTCTATCTGCAGGTGATCTGTCAGATTTCTCCACCTGGCAAGATAGAGTCATACAGTGTGGAAACAGACCCTTTGGCCCAACTTGCCCACACCGACCAACTTGCCCATCTATACTAATCCCACTTCCCCTGCATTTGGCCCCATATCCTTTCTAATTGTTTCGTAAACGTTGCAATAGTTCCTGCCTCAACTACCTCCTTTGGCAGCTCATTCCAGACACCCACCACCCTTTATGTAAAAAGTTACCCACTTCGGGTTCCTATTAAATCTTTCCCTCCTCATTTTAAACCTACGTCCTCTGGTCCTCGATTCCCCAACTCTGGGCAAGAGACTCTGTGCATCTACTTGGATCTACCCTGCCCTACTTTGACAAAAGGAAGCAACTGACAATGTTGTCAAAAATGGAGTTATTGCTTGTTTTAGGGCATTTGAGATATGCTCTCCACAATGGTGAACAAAATAAGTCCTTCTCTGAGTACAATTTGAAAATATTTATACCAGAGAAGTAAGAAATTCCATCACAGAGCGCTGAAAGAAAAACGGGTTTTCCTCATTTACAAGAAAACGCCTTTCTCTCAGTTGCTTCCTTTTGTCCAAGTACGGCAGTACACCTCATGATTTTGTACACCTCTATAAGATCACCCCTCATCCACCTGCGCTCCAAGGAATAGAGTCCTAGCTTGCTCAACCTCTCCCAGTAGCTCAGACCCTCGAGTCCCGGCAACATCCTCGTAAATCTTCTCTGCACCCTTTCCAACTTGACAACATCGTTCCTATAACATGGTGCGCAAGACTGAACACAAATTCTCTAAAGGGCCTGTCCCACTTTCACGAGGTAATTCACGAATTCTCCCGAGTTTTCCCCTTGATTCAAACTCGCAGAATGTTCGTAACGAGTCCGTAGGAGGCCGTTGGAGTCCGTAGATATATCGTAGCGGCTCGTTATGCCAGCCGTAGGTACTCGGGGCATCAGGTAAGTCGGGACGTTTTTTGCAGCCCGATAAAAAATGTCCACGAGTAAAAAAATGGTCGGGATGAAAGAATTAAGTCGTGGAAGTGGGACAGGCCCTTAACTGTGGACTCACCAACGTTACCGCACATTTTTTATACTCAAGTTAACCAAACTACAGACATTTTGTACAGAACATGGAACTTTGTGTCCTCTAATTAACCAGCATCTACAGTTCTTTGAAGATACAGTAGATACAAAATGCTGGAGTAACTCAGCGGGACAGGCAGCATCTCTGGAGAGAATGAATGGGTGACGTTTCAGGCCGAGACCCTTCTTCAGACAATCTGGGATAACATAGGACTGGTGTGAACAGGATAGCCAGCATGGACTCGGTGGGCTGAAGGGCCTGTTTCCATGCTGCTTCACTAAACTGAACGACTTCTATAAACACTACAAAAGCGTACAGGTTTGCAGGTTAATTTGGCTTCGGTAAAAAAAAAGGTGAATTGTCCCCAGAGTGTAGGATAGTGCTAGTGCACGGGGTGATGGCCGGTCGGCGCGGACTCGGTGGGCCGAAGGGCCTGTTTCCGTGCTGTATCTCTAAACAAACATAAAGAGCTATTCTGTGCTGTTGTCTCTCTGCTGACAAAGTCTCAGGTGACACGTTAAATACCTAACCTTTGTAACAGATGCTCAAAAATAAATATATCTATTGGGAGGTGATCTAAAAATACCTTGGGTACATTTTGCTTAAGCCAGCTGTATGAATTTCTAAATTTAATGTTAATGAAGGATGATGAGTTTCAAGGGATATAGATCCATCTAATAAGCACCTGTCTCGGTGGTAAATAGTCCTACTTCCAAATTGATATGAACAAGTCAGTGGTTCGTTTTTATACAGACCTCCAGAGATTGCAGCCCTGCAGAGCAGCTTATCAGATGGGGCTTTTTAACGCGTAGCAAGGAGCTGCAGATGCTGGTTTACACCAAAGGTAGACACAACATGCTGGAATGCTCAGCTGGTCAGGCAGCATCCCTGGAGAAAAGGAAGAGGTGACAATAGACAATGGCCAATAGGTGCAGGAGTAGGCCGTTCAGCCCTTCCAGCACCGCCATTCAATGTGATAATGGCTGATCATCCCCAATCAGTACCCCGTTCCTGCCTTCTCCCCATATCCCCTGACTCCGCTATCTTTAAGAGCCCTATCTAGCTCTCTCTTGAAAGTATCCAGAGTACCAGCCTGAGAACCAGGCAGAGAATTCCACAGACTCACAACTCTCTGTGTGAAAAAGTGGTTCCTCGTCTCCGTTCTAAATGGTTTACCCCTTATTCTTAAACTGTGTGGCCCCTGGTTCTGGACTCCCCCAAGATCGGGAACACGTTTCGGGTCGAGACCCTTCTTCAGACTCAAGGTCTTGACCCGGAACATCACCTATTCCTTTTCTCCAGAGATGCTGCCCGGCCCGCTGAGTACCTTGGAGATACAGGAGGGGCGGAAGAGTCTACAAGGGTTAAAGCCATGGAAGAACATGAAACACATTTAGAAATCACAGCACATTCGGAAAAGCAAAGTAAATGGATGGATTACGGTATATTTCCATTGAAAGAGAAAATGAAGACATATGGCAATTTCTTCGAGAGATTTTATTTCAATTTAAATTTTTTAAAAGCACTTTAAACCCTGTGATTATGTCTCGATGCAAGATTGCCGAGGGCTTTGTGTCTCGATCCTTGCTAACACAGCCCTATGGTGCTGGGTCAAAATCTCGTTAACTTGTTCCACGACGTTACACAGAGAAGATTCTCCAGATCGGCTGCAGCCCCAAGGGACTCAAGGCCCAGATGATAAAGGAACTGGTTGACCCTGATTCAGACTGAGAGTCAGGGGAGAGGGAAAGTAGAGGTATGAAAAGGTACAGGGCACGTCAGAGCCGGCACCAATGGCCAAGGAGGCCACGGTTCGCACTCATATATCCCTTCGTCATCACCTCTACCACCGCCAACAAAGGACCATTGTGGGCTCCACCTTTCCTCGGTCATCGGTGCCGGCTCTGATTTGTTCTGAAGGGCCAGTTTCCACGCTGTATCTGTAACCTAAGCTAAACTAAACTAAGATGGATTGGTAAGACCAGTGGGCTCCTGGCAAGAACTAAGGTCATAAGGAATAGGATTAGAATTAGGCCATTCGGCCCATCAAGTCTACTCTACCATTCATTCATGGCTGATCTATCTCTCCCTCCTAACCCCATTCTCCTGCCTTCTCCCCATAACTTCTGACACCCGTACTAATCAAGAATCTATCTATCTCTGCCTTAAAAATATCCACTGACTTGGCCTCCGCAGCCTTCTGTGGCAAAGAATTCTGCAGATTCACCACCAAAGAAATTTCTCCTCATCTCCTTCTTAAAAGAACGTCCTTTAATTCTGAGGTTGTGACCTCTAGTCCTAGACTCTCCCACCAGTGGAAACATCCTCTCCGCATCCACTCTATCAAAGCCTTTCACTATTCTGTATGTTCCCCCCGTCATTCTTCTAAACTCCAGCGAGTACAGGCCCCGTGCCGACAAACGCTCATCGTGGGTTAATCTACTCAATCCTGGTGGCTCTAAGAGTCCTCCGGTGGCACAGTGGCACAGCGGGTAGAGCTGCTTCCTCACAGCGCCAGAGACCCGGGTTGGATCCTGACCTCGGTGCTGTCAGCGGGAAGCTTGCACGTTCTCCTTGAGACCACGTGGGTTTCCTCCGGGTGCCCCGGTTTCCTCCCGCACCCCAAGGACTTGAGGGTTTGTAGGTTAATTGGCCCTCTGTAAATTGCCCGTAGGGAGTGGCTGCTTAAGTTGGGTAACATGGAACCGGTGTAAAAGGGTGATCGATGGTCGGCGCGGACTCCGAAGGGCCCGTTTCCATGCTGTGTCTTTCAATCACTCCCTCCATCGCTGTCCAGCTACGTAGTTGCTTGAAAATACCCCTTTGGGCAGAGAAGGCACAAGGAGATTTAATAGCGGTGTTTACGAACATATATGATTTATAAAGAGACTGATTCCCGGGATGGCGGGACTGTCATATGCTGAGAGAATGAAGCGGCTGGGCTTGTACACTCTGGAGTTTCGAAGGATGAGAGGGGATCTTATTGAAACATATAAGATTGTTAAGGGTTTGGACACGCTAGAGGCAGGAAGCATGTTCCCGATGTTGGGGGAGTCCAGAACCAAGGGGCCACAGGTTAAGAATAAGGGGTAAGACATTAAGGAGACGAGGAAACACTTTTTCTCACAGAGAGTTGTGAGTCTGTGGAAATCTCTGCCTCAGAGGGCGGTGGAGGCCGGTTCTCTGGATACTTTCAAGAGAGAGCTAGATAGGGCTCTTAAAGATAGCGGAGTCAGGGGATATGGGGAGAAGGCAGGAACGGGGTACTGATTGGGGATGATCAGCCATGATCAATCACATTGAATGGCGCTGCTGGCTCGAAGGGCCAAATGGCCTACTCCTGCACCTATTGTCTATTGTCTATTGATTAGATAACCACACAGTGTTCAAGAACGAACTGCAGATGCTGGAAAATCGAAGGTAGACAAAAATGCTGGAGAAACTCAGCGGGTGCGGCAGCATCTATGGAGCTGCTCTATGCTCCATAGATGCTGCCGCACCCGCTGAGATAACCACACAGCATCGACTTAAGTTTGTTTGAAGAAGAACAAGACACAAAATGAAAACACCTTTAGGGTAGCTTGAATTTTGAACACATTGAATGATAAGACGCCAAACCAGATTCTACAAGGACTCCCAGAAAGATAAATACTGGAAGGAGAAGAGAATTGTAGTGAAATAAGGGAAAGGGCAGTGCGACAGGACTACTTGGGTTGCACTTTCAATATTTGAACACTGCCCGGTCCATCAGGGGGACTGACCTCCCCACCATCGATGGGATCTACAGGAGTCGCTGCCTCAAAATGGCCGCCAGCATCATCAGAGACCCACACCACCCTGGCCACGCTCTTATTTCACTCCGACCAACGGGAATAAAATGTAGGAACTTGAAAACGGCAACGTCCAGGTTCAGGAGCAGCTTCATTCCCAGGCTATTAAACACCAGAAATGAGCTCTGAATTACATAGACTTGTGGGAATTTGCACTGTTATTGTTTGTCTGATTTATTTACATATAAAGTCTATGTGAGTCTACGTAATTCAGGCTTTACAGTTACAGCGTGGAATGTACCGGTATATATATATAATGGTGAGGCCGTATTTCGAGTATTGTGTTCAGTTCACAGCACCGTGTTGTAGGAAAGATGTTGTCAAGCTGGAAAAGGCTTGCAGAGAAGATTTACCAGGATGTTGCCAGGACTCGAGGGCCTGAGCTACAGGGAGAGGTTAAGCAGGCTGGGACTCCATTCTATGGACCGCAGGAGGATGAGGGGCGATCTTATAGAGGTGGGCAAAATCATGAGGGGAATAGATCGGGTAGACACACAGAGTCTATTGCCCAGAGTAGGGGAATCGAAAACCGGAGGACATAGGTTTAAGGTGAGGGGGGGGGGGGGGGTGGGGGGGGGAGGGAAAGATCTAACAGGAACTTAAGGGGTAACGTTTTCACACAGTGGGTGGTGGGTGTATGGAACGAGCTGCCAGAGGACGTTGGTGAGGTAGGTCGTATCGCGACATTTAAGAACCATTTGGACAGGGACGTGGATAGGACAGGTTCAGAGGGATATGGGCCAAACGCAGGCCTGGTGTGCAGGGTAGAGCAGGTGTATGGGGTGATCGCTGGTCGGCGCGGGCTCGGTGGGCCTTAGGGCCTGTTTCTGCGCTGTATCTCTATTACTACAACGACTGCAAATTAGGTTTTTACCCAAAAGTTTAATGTTATTCTTACTAATTCAAGATTTTTATTCCTGATATATTCAATTAACTGAATGTAAATTCCATGGCTGCCGCCGTGGTTTCAGAGGTTGTATCCGTTGATCATCAGACTAAACTCTGGATTAGTAGTCCAGTCATATTAACATCCTGCTGCTGACCAAACGCAGGCCTGGTGTGTAGGATAGTGTTGGTGTACCTGGGGATCGCTGGTCGGCACGGACTCGGTGGGTCGAAGGGCCGTGTTTCCGCGCTGTATCACTGAAGCCTAAGGCCTAGAGGTGATTATGTAATTCCCCAATTCTTCCCTGAGGCAAGGAGCGGACGGCATCATCTGGGGATGGAAGCTGGCTGCTCACGGCAACTAACGTGTGTGTGTGTGTGTTTTTCTTGCAGAGTCTCTGCTACCGAATTCAGAAGATGATGGAAATTTACAAGCCAGACTGGTGCGAGTCACGGGCAGACTGGTCAGTCTATCTGTTTTCCCCGCAGAATAGGTAAGGATGTTGACCTTGAGTCATAGAGTCATAGAGTGATACAGCGTGGAAACAGGCCATTCGGCCCGACTTTCCCTCACCGCCCAACATGCCCCAGCTACACTAGTCCCACCCGCCTGCTTTTGGCCCACATCCCTCCAAACCTGTCCCGTCCATGTACCTGTCTAACTGTTTCTTAAACGTTGGGATACGTTTAACTACCTCCTCTGGCAGCTTGTTCCATACACCCACCACCCTTTATGTGACAACACAACCTGTAGAACATTGGGCGGTCACGGTGGCGCAGCGGTAGAGTTACGGCCTTACTGCAAATGCAGCGCGGATACCCGATCGATCCCGACTACGGGTGCTGCCTGTACGGAGTTTGTATTTTCTCCCCGTGACCTGTGGGTTTTCTCCGAGATCTTCGGTTTCCTCCCACACTCCAAAGACGTGCAGGTTTGTAGGTTAATTGGCTTGGAGTAAATGTGACAATTGTTCCTAGTGGGTGTAGGATAGTGTTAGTGTGCTGGTATCGCTGGTCGGCGCGGACCCGGTGGGCCGAAGGGCCTGTTTCCGCGCTGTATCTCTAAACTAAACTACAATACAATACAATACAATATTTATTCATTGTCATTTGAACCTCAGTGAGGCTCAAACGAAACTCTGTTTCTACAGCCATACAAACAAAATAATTCCTACAAGACACACAAACAATTCAATTCACACAAACATCCATCACAGTGAATCTCCTCCTCACTGTGATGGAAGGCAAAGTCTTTTCTCTCCCCTGTGTTTCATTTTTCTCCCGATGTTGAAGCCCCAGGCGGGCGATGGTAAGTCCCACGGCCATTAAGGTCGCGCCGGGCGATGTACGGCCCCGCTCCAGGTCTTAATGTCTCAACGGGGAGCCCCCGGCGGGCGTTGGATGTCCCGTGACCGTTAAAGCCGCGCGGGGCGATGTAAGGCCCCGCTCTGGGTCGTTCCAGCCCCGCGACACGGGCGGGAGCAGTTGCGTTGCGGGAGCTCCGAAAAGCGGTCTCCCACCAGGGACCCGCAAGCTCCCGATGTTCCTGTCCACCGGGCCTGCGGCCGGAGCCTCCGAGCCCCGGAGTCGGGCCGCAGCAGCGAGCCACCACCGCTCCCCACGCTCCGAGGCCGGCCAATCCCACGATGGTAAGTAGTCCACTCCACGGTACTACGCCCCAACGACAACGGAGACCCGACAGGAAAAAGGTCGGGTCTCCCGTGCAGGGAAGAGATTTTAAAAGTCCCCCCCGCCCCCCACATATACACAGCCAAAAACAGTATAAAAGAACACAACAACTATATTTAACTGGCCAAAACAAAACAAAAAAGACAGACAGGCTGCAGGGGCTGCTGCAACATGAGTCACGCCGCCAACAGGAAAATTAAACTAAATCAAACTGTTTTCTCACTTTGCATCAAGATCTTACTGTCAATGAAGGGCTAGTTTGTCCCAACAACCATCATTAAAAGAGCTGAGAGGGGAGGTAAATCTATTTTTACATCTCTTTTGAGGGAGGAGGGGGAGTCCAGAACAAGGGGACAAAACAAAACAAAACAGGACCCTGATGGTCACGGACGATGCAGGGAGCGTTTCTTCATACAAGGGGGAATGGGAATCTGGGATTCTCCCTCCCAAAGAGCTGACAGTGCTGGAATTGCAGGGAGTTGTGGACGCAGCCCAGACCACCACACCAACCATCCTCCCTTCCATTGACTCCATCTACACCTCACGCTGCCTCGGCAAGGCCACCAGCACAATCAATGACCAGTCTCACCCCGGTCCCACCCTCTTCTCCCCTCTCCCATCGGGCCAGAGGTGCAGAAGTTTGAAAACACACCCCTCCATATTGAGGGTAGATAAAAATGCTGGAGAAACTCAGCGGGTGAGGCAGCATTTATGGAGCGAAGGAATAGGTGACGTTTCGGGTCGAGACCCTTCCTCAGAACCTCCATATTTAGGGACAGTTTCTTCCCAGCTGTTATCAGGCAACTGAACCGTCCTCTCACCAACTATACAGCGGTCCTGACCCTCCCATCTACTTTATTGAAGAGATTGGAACTATCTTTAAGTGGACTTTATCGGACTTTATCTTGCACTAAATGTTGTAGCCTTAATCCTTTATCTGTGTACTGTGGGCAGCTTATTTTTGCTCATGTATACTCTTTTCTTTGACCAGATAGCACGCAAATGAAAGCTCCCGCAATGTCGCCCCGTCTCTCACACACACACGCCCACACACTCTCACGCACGCACGCACGCTCTCACGCACGCACGCGTTAGCTTAGAGATACAGTTCGGACACAGGCCCCTTGGCCCACCGAGCCCGCGCCGATCATGAACACACCACGCACATTAACACTATCCGACGCGCACACTAGGAACAATTTACATTTATTCCAAGCCAATCAACCTACAAACCTGCACGTCTTTGGAGGGTGGGAGGAAACCGGAGCACCCAGAGAAAACCCTCGCAGTTCACGGGGAGAACGTACAAACTCCGTGCAGACGCAGCCGTAGTCAGGATTGGAACTCCCGTCTCGGGCGCTGTAAGGCAGCAACTCCACCGCCGCGCCACCGTGCCGCTCCTACTCTGCTCCTTGCCTGGGGGTTGTCCTCGCCTTGCATTGAGCGCTCCAGGGAGAGTAGTGGTCAAAGGGAGGCGCAGTGTCACAGCTGCCTCACAGTGCTGGAGACCCGAGCACAACCCTGACCTCGGCTGCTCTCTGTGTGGAGTTTGCATGGCTTCCCTAGTTGCCCGAGGATTTGTAGACTTAATTGGCTTCTGTAAAACTGCCGCTAATCTACAGGGTGGATGAGGGAGTGGGACAACATGGACCCAGCGCGAGCAGGTGATCCACGGTCGACGTGGACTCGGGTGGGACCAAGTTCACGTTTCCACGCTGGATTTCTAAAATAAACAAAAAGCCTCTCATGACGTTGAGCCGCAATAAGTGTCGACAATAGTCGGTGACAGCTCAGATTCTGCATCTTTCTCTCTCCCACCCAGATTCCGTCTGATGTGTCAAATGATCATCGCACACAAGCTCTTCGATTACATTGTCTTAGCCTTCATTTTCCTCAACTGCATCACAGTGGCGTTGGAGAGGCCGGAAATCAGCCAGGGTAGCACAGTGAGTCCCCACTCAACCTGCACTCATTCACCTTCCGTCAGCACCGCCTCGTAGCTCATGTTGTAGAGATACAGGCCCTTCGGCCCCTCCGAGTCCGTGCCGACCACCAGCGATCCCCGCAAACCAACGCCATCCTACACACACTGGGGACAATTTACACTTATACCAACCCAATTAACCTACAACCCTGGGTAGACACCAAATGCTGGAGTAACTCAGCGGGTGAGGTGGCATCTCTGGAGAGAAGGAATGGGCGACGTTTCGGGTCGAGACCCTTCTTCAGACTGAAGTGTTTGAAGATGGGTCTCGACCCGAAACGGAGTCTGAAGAAGGGTCTCGACCCGAAACGGAGTCTGAAGAAGGGTCTCGACCCGAAACTGTCTGAAGAAGGGTCGACCCGAAACTGTCTGAAGAAGGGTCTCGACCCGAAACGGAGTCTGAAGAAGGGTCTCGACCCGAAACGGAGTCTGAAGAAGGGTCTCGACCCGAAACTGTCTGAAGAAGGGTCTCGACCCGAAACGGAGTCTGAAGAAGGGTCTCGACCTGAAACGGAGTCTAAAGAAGGGTCTCGACCCGAAACATCGGCAATTCCTTCTCTCCAGAGATGTTGCCTCACCCGCTGAGTTACTCCAGCATTTTGTGTCTACCTTCGATTTAAACCAGCATCTGCAGTTCCTTCCTACACAACCTGCAAACCTGTACGCCTTTGGAGTGTGGGAGGAAACCGGAGCACCCGGAGAAAACCCACACGGCCACGGGGAGAACGTACAAACTCCATGCAGACAGCACCCGTAGCCAGGATCAAACCTGGGTCCCTGGCGCCGTGAGGCAGCAACTCTACCGCTGTGCCACCGTGCCGCCCTTAAAGGTAGATAGGGTGGTGGTGAAGAAGACTTTTGGTCCATTGGCCTTCATCAGTCAGGGTACTGAGTAAAGACTTGAAGGTGGACACAAAGTGCTGTAGTAACTCAGCGGGTCAGGCAGCATCTCCGGAGAAAAGGAATAGGTGACGTTTCAGGTCGGGAACCTTCTTCAGACTGAAAGTAGAGAGGGGAGGCATGGAAAGGCCAGAACTAAACAGCGCCGGCAACAGATGGCCAAGGAAAGGCCCATTGTTGGCTGGGGAAGAGGTGAAACAAAGGCATACAGGGATGCGAACACCCTGCTACATAGTCAAGTCAAGTCAAGTCTAGTCACATTTATTTATATAGCACATTTAAAAAACAACTCTCGTTGGCCAAAGTGCTTTACATTTGTTATAAGAATAGCACAAACAAAACAAACTACATACATGTATACATGTAGCCCTCACTCAGAGGACGTCAGGAAAGGCTTGGGAGTATAGATAAGTCTTTAGTCTTGACTTAAAAGAGTCGATGGAGGGGACAGTTCTGATGGGAAAGGGGATGCTGTTCCACAGTCTAGACTTGGAAGGAAGACAAATTGCTGGAGAAACTCAGCGGGTGAGGCAGCATCTATGCAGCGAAGGTGCAGAGAAGATCTACGAGGATGTTGCCAGGACTTGAAGGCCTGAGCTACAGGGAGAGGTTGGGTAGGCGAGGACTTTATTCCTTGGAGCAGAGGAGGATGGAGGTTGATCTTATAGAGCTGTACAAAATCATGAGAGGAATCGATAGGGTGAATGCACAGAGTGTTTTACCCAGGGCAGTGGAACAAGATAGACGCAGAAATCTGGAGTAAGGCAGCATCTCTGGAGAGAAGGAATGTGTGACGATTGGGGTCAAGACCCTTCTTCAGATGGAATCGAGAATCAGAGGACATGGGTTTAAGGTGAGGGGGGGGGGGGGACGATTTAATAGGAACATGAGGGGTGACTTTTTTACACCAAGGGTGATGGGTGTATGAAATGAGCTGCCCGAAGAGGTAGTTGAGGCAGGTACCATAACAACATTTAAAAGACATTTGGACAGGGACATGTTTAAGAAGAAACTGCAGATGTGAGGCAGCATCTATGGAGCGAAGGAAATAGGCAACGTTTCAGGTCGAGACCGACCCGAAACGTCGCCTATTTCCTTCACTCCATAGACCGTGGACAGGGACATGGATAGGTTTAGGGTGATATGGGCCAAACGCAGGCAGGTGAGACTAGAGTAGATGGGGCTTGGTCGTCATGGACAATTTGGGCCAAGGAGCCTGTTTTTGTGCTGTGTGACTCTGTGAATCAGCATGACAGACTTGCATCCATATCGCACCTTCACAAAATCAGGCCACGTCAAAGAACCTCCCAGCCATGAAGTTTGGAGTGTGATGGCAGTGAATTCTTGCTCAGCAATGGGCGGCACGGTGGCGCAGCGGTCGAGTCGCTGCCCCACGGCGCTTACAGCGCCAGAGACCCGGGTTCGATCCTGGCTACAGGCGTACGGAGTTTGTACGTTCTCCCCGTGGCCTGCGTGGGTTTTCTCCGAGAACTTTGGTTTCCTTCCACTCTCCAAAGACGTACAGGTCTTGTCGGTGCATTGGCTTGGTGTAAATGTAAAAAAATTGTCCGCAGTGTGGGATAGCGTTAGTGTGCAGGGATCGCTGGTCGGCGCGGACTCGGTGAGCCAAAGCGCCTGTTTCCGCGCTGTCTCTCTCAACTAAACTAAACCAAATGCTCATAAACACCAAATGATAATGATCAGATAATATGTCTCCCTTGAAGGTAACCATTAGTCTAGAAAAATCTCCTGTTCTTTAATATTATTACATCCATTAGAGGGTGAAGATGGATTTTAACATGCCATTCCAAGCAGAAAACTATTAAAACCGTGCAGGCACTGATAGAATTAATCCTAAAACTGTGGCTGAATCTGAATGAAGGTGTGGGAGCAATGACGGCTTGGTATTTGTGACGTTCCTTGTTTTCTAAAGGTTGAAAAGAGGCAGTTAGTGGCAGTCAGTTCTCATAAGGGGGGATGTGTCGGAAGGAGCAGCAGATGCTGCTTTAAACCGAAGATAGACGCAAAAAGCTGGAGTAACTCAGCGGGTCAGACAGCATCTCTGGAGAAACGGAATAGGTGACGTTTTCAGGTCGAGACCCTTCTTCAGTCTGATGATGGGTTCTCCAGACTGAAGAAGGGTCTCGACCCGAAACGTCACCCACTCCATTTCTCCAGAGATGCTGTCTGACCCGCTGAGTTACTCCAGCTTTTTGTGTGTCTCTCCACTCATATGTCAGCTATGGGAAAGAGACATTTTAGTCACTATCTGTCGGCAACAGTTGCGCACAGAATTGGCTGCCAAAACCCATGCAGCTCTCCGCTATAATATTAGTTTCATTGAGTTTAGAGATACAGCGCAGAAACAGATCCTTCGGCCCACTGAGTCCGTGCCGACCAGCGATCCCCGTACACTCGCACTATCCTACACAATAGGGACAATTAACCTACAAGCCTGTTCGTCTTTGGAACTTTGGAGGAAGCCAGAGCACCCGGGGAAAACCCACGCAGTCACGGGGGAGAACGTACAAACTCCGTACAGACAGCACCCGTGGTCATGATGGAACCTGGGCCTTTGGCGATGTAACGCAGCAACTCTACCGCTGCGCCACCGTGCCACCCATAATCTCTCAGCTAAACGAGTGCTTTCCATGCTACAAATAAGGTCCCATCTAAAAGGCAAGGTTAGGCCTCTAGTGTGAAGAGACGGTATCACCTGACGCCATGTGGACCTGCACGCTCTCAGGTCATGTGCGCACGTCAGGCGGCACGGCGGCGCAGCGGTAGAGTTGCTGCCTCACAGCGCCAGAGACCCGGGTTACATCCTGACTACGGGTGCTGTCTGTGTGGAGTTTGCACGTTCTCCCTGTACACCACATGGGTTTTCTCCGGGTGCTCCGGTTTCCTTCCACATTCCAAAGACGTACGGGTTTGTTGGCTAATTGGCTTCTGTAAATGGTAAATTGTCCATAGTGTGTGTAGGATGGTGCTGGTGGGCGGGGCGATCGTTGGTCTGGTCAAGGACTCGGTGGGCCGAAGGGCCTGTTTCCATGCTCTAAAGCAAGGGTTCCCAACCCGGGGTAAATTGACACCCAGGGGGTAAATTTTGCCTACCCAGGGGGTAAATTTGTTAATTGTGGATTTGTACATATTTTTTCTCATTGACTGACTGTGTTTGGTTCTGGTATACTGGTATCTGTTCATCATTAGTTGCCCATAATCAGTCAATCAATGACTTTATTGTCATTCAAAACCAACAAATGCAAGTCTGAATGAAATTTCGTTGCATCTGGCTCACCGTGCAACATAAAATAACAAAAGGATAAAATAGTTAAAAGATAAAATAGACAATCGTGGCGGCACATTATATGGAATTCGAGAGTCTGATGGCTCGGGGGAAGAAGCTGTTGCAAAACCTGGCCGTTCTGCTCCTTATACTGCGATACCTTTAGCCCGAGGGCAGCAGAGTGAACAGTCCATGATGGAGATGTGTAGGGGCCTTTTATAATGCTGTTGGCCTTGGACAAGCAACGTTTGCGCGCAATGTCCCGGATTGAAGGAAGAGAAGTCCCGATGATTTTTTTCAGCCGTCCTCACCGCTCTCTGCACGGACGTCCAGTCGGAGGCTTTGCAGTCCCCAAACCAGACAGAGACGCAGCTGGTCAAAATGTTCTCTGTGGTGCCCCCTGTAGAAAGTGGTGAGGACGGGATGGGGGAGGTGAGCTCTTCTCATCCGGCGCAGAAAGTGCAACCGCTGCTGCGCTCTCTTGACTAGTGAATACGTGAAGTAACATTGTTACGTCCTATTAAAGTTGCCATGGGTAAACGGGACGAGAAAGGCTGGGAACCCCTGATCTAAGGTCTAAAGAAAAGTCTAGAACTAAAGGTGGAGAAAAAAAAAGTCTTTGAAAAGTTCTCTGTATCCTGTTCAACATAGGAATCTTATCGAATATTGTCTGATTAAGCAGTCACTTAGCGTGCCTTCCTCTCGTTTACTTTCTTTGCGAGTGTAATAACTCTTAGAATTGAGAACAGTTAATGTGAGAACATTTATATTTGAGATGTTGCACGGATGGTATGTGAAGCCATGAATAACCCATCATCAGTGTCAAGTGTTGCTCAGTGCCTAATTTAAACCTTTCTTTTCTGCAGGAACGAATCTTCCTCAGTGTTTCCAACTACTTTTTCACTGCCATTTTCGTTGCAGAAATGACTCTGAAGGTAAGAGGTGTCAAAAGCCCAGTCTGTCAATACAACTGATGGTGTGAGAAAGAACTGCAGATGCTGGATAAAATCGAAGGTAGACGCAAAAATGCTGGAGTAACTCAGCGGGTGAGGCAGCATCTCTGGAGAGAAGGAATGGGTGACGTTTCGGGTCGAGACCGAACGTCTGAAGAAGGGTCGCGACCCGAAAGGTCACCCATTCCTTCCCTCCAGAGATGCTGCCTCACCCGCTGAGTTACTCCAGCATTTTGTGTCTACCAATTCAACTGATGGCGCAGTTCAGTCTGCCAATAATACATATTAAGGGCGGCATGGTGGCGCAGCGGTAAAGTTGCTGCCTCACAGCGCCAGAGACCCGGATTCGATCCTGACTACGGGTGCTGTCTGTAGGGAGTTTGAACGTTCTCCCCGTGACCACGTGGGTTTTCCCCGGGTGCCCTGGTTTCCTCCCACACTACAAAGGCATACAGATTTGTAGGTTAATTGGCTTTGGTAAAAATTGTAAATTGTCTCGAGTGTGCCTAGTCCTTAGTCACTAGTGTGTAGGATAGACACAAAGATGTTCCAAAGATAGTCCTGGTTTATGGTGATCGCTGGTCGGCGAGCACTCGGTGGGCCTGAGGCCCTGTTTCCGTGCTGTATCTCGAAAAGTAAAACATACGATCAGAGGCGGGTATTGCTTGGTGTAACTCTCACTGATGGAGGTGCATAGATGAGAATCAATCACAATCTTTGACCACTAGAGCATAGATTGAAGGTGAGATGGGAAAGACTGATTAGGGACCTGTTGGACAATGTTTTCAAACAGAGGATGGTGGACATGTGGAACGAGCTTCCAGAGGAAGTGTTGGAAGAAAGTACAATCAAGTTTTCTTTAAGTGCTCCGGTTTCCTCCCAACTTCCAAAGATGTGCAGGTTGCAAGTTAATTGGCTTCTATAAATTGTCCCCAGTGTGTAGCGTAGAACTAGCATAGGCACAGCACGATGGGACAGCAGTAGATCTACTACCTCACAACGCCAGAGACCCAGGTTCGATCCTGACTACGGGTGCTGTCTGTACAGCGTTTGAATGCTCCCCCAGTGACCTGCGTGGGTTTTAACAAATAATAATAATAATAATAATAATAAATACTTTATTGATCCCCTCAGGGAAATTCAGTTTTCTCCGAGATCTTCTGTTTCCTCCCACACTCCAAAGACGTACAGGTTTGTAGGTTAATTGGCTTGGTATAAAATGTATAAATGTAAAATTGTCCCCAGTGTGTGTAGGGTAATGTTAATGTGTGGGGAATCGCTGGTCGGTGCAGACTCAGTGGGACGAAGGGCCTGTTTCCGCGCTGTATCTCTAAACTAAACTAGACTAAACTTGTGAATGGGTGATCGACGGTTAGCACGGACTCAGTGGACCGAAGGGCCTGTTTCCACGCTGTATCTCGAAACTCAACTAAACTAGTGAACAGGTGAATGATAGTTAGCATGGATTAAGTGGGCCGAAGGGCCTGTTTCCACACTGTATCTCGAAACTCAACTAAACTAGTGAACAGGTGATCGATGGTTAGCACGGACTCCGTGGGCCGAAGGGCCTGTTTCCACACTGTATCTCTAAACTCAACTAAACCTAAACAGCAACCCTTTGACACATTAAGGTGTGAGCTACAGGGAGAGGTTGAGTAGGCTGTGTCTCTATTCCATGGAGCGCAGGAGGATGAGGGGAGATCTTATACAGCTGGACAAAATCATGAGAGGAATAGATCGGGTAGTCTTTTGCTCAGAGTAGGGGAATCGAGGACCAGAGGACATAGGTTCAAGGTGAAGGGGGAAAAGATTTAATAGGAATCTGAGAGGTAACTATTTCACACAAAGGGTGGTGGGTGTATGGAACAAGCTGCCAGAGGAGGCAGTTGAGGCAGGGACTATCCCATCGTTTAAGAAGCCATTAGACAGGTACATGGATAGGTTTGGAGGGATATGGACCAAGAGCAGGCAGGTGGGCCTAGTGTAGCTGGGACATTGTTGGCTGGTGTGGGCGAGTTGGGCCGAAGGGCCTGTTTCCACCCGGTATAACTCTAAGACTCCATGACTTTAAAGCTGTGGGATTTTCCTCTTCCCTTGGGTAAAGTTCCCTCTTTAATTGAAATCCGGTTGTGTGTTTTGCTCTCCGTCACCGAGCCTGCTTCATGAAGTTGCATTAGTTATCCTGAGTTTCAAATGGAGCGAGCAGGTAACTGGACTCGCTGAGCACGCACAGGCAGAGACAGAACAGATGGGAAGTGGCTGTGAATCGAACATCCAATGCACCTCTGAGCTAAGTCGTCTCTTTAAGCAAGATATTAACGACCTAATTTACCATTAAGGTATAAAAGAACTTTTTCATACGCTGAGCACAAGTTAAAAACCCATTGCAAATTGAAGCATTCATTGCTGTCAGGGAATATAGTCATAAAGATGCCAGCCCTTGGCTAACTGAGTACCTGATAACCATCAAGAATCTATTAAAAAATTAAACCTACACTAATCCTATTTTACTCTGTCCATATTCTTTAAGGTGAAGGGGGAAAGATTTAATAGGAATCTGAGAGGTAATTTTTTAACACGCAGGGTGGGAGGAGTATGGAACGATCTGCTGGAGGAGGTAGTTGAGCTAGGTGCTATCATAATGTTTGTGACATTTGCACAGGTACATAGATAGGAAAGGTTTAGAGGGATGTGAGCCAAGTGCAGGCAGGTGGGACTAGTGTAGATGGGGGCATGGTGGTCGGCGTGGGCAAATTAGGCCGCAGGGCCTGTTTCCACGCTGTATGACCACAACTCTCGTCGACTACCACCCACACACCCATCAGAGGGCAGAATTAGGAAGAGTGCGCTGTATAAGGGACAGTACTATCCTTTTTAGTTTAGTTTAGTTTAGGGATACAGCGTGGAAACAGGCCCTTCGGCCCCCCGAGTCTGCGCCGACCAACGATCCCCGCACATTAACGCTATCCTACACACACACTAGTGACAATCCACAATTTACATTTATACCAAGCCAAATGACCTTACAAACCTGTACGTCTTTGGAGTGTGGGAGGAAACCGAAGATCTCCGAGAAAATCCACGCAGGTCACGGGGAGAGCGTAACCTATGTCAAACTCTGTACTGACGGCACCCGTAGTCAGGATCGAACCCGGGTCCCTAGCGTTGCCAGGCAGCAACTCTACCGCTGTGCCACCGGATGCCGCCCCAATCTGCTTTAGTGATTTTGGTTGATAGATACATATTGGTGCAGAACCCGAGACGAAACTCTCCCTAATCTTCCATTCACTTTGTGGAATGTCTCCTGGTGCTTAGTTCATCCAAAAGGCAACAACTGTTGGGGATTCTAAACCCTGTTATTCAAGATGACCTTATAAATATGACTCTTCTCTAGTCGAAGATAGACATTAGAACATGGACCAACTCAGCGGGACAGGCAGCATCTCTGTCAAGAAGGAATGGGTCACGTTTCAGGTCGAGACCCTTCTTCAGACTACGGGTGCTCTCAGTACGTAGTTTGTAGGTTCTTCCCGTGACCCATACTCGTCTGAAGAAGGGTCTCGACCCGAAATGCCACCCATTCCTTCTCTCCAGAGATGCTGCCTGTCCCGCTGAGTTACTCCAGCTTTTTGTGTCTTATCGGTTTAAGCCAGCATTTGCAGTTCCTTCCGACTCTTCTCTCGTTGTTTTTTCTCTCAATTGACTATCATTCTTTATGCCTGTTAGGTTGTCTCTTTGGGATTTTACATTGGTGACCAAGCGTACCTGAGAAGCAGCTGGAACATTCTGGATGGATTCCTCGTCTTCGTGTCCCTCATCGACATAGTCGTGTCGCTGGCCTCTGCAGGCGGAGCCAAGATCTTGGGCGTTCTCCGGGTCCTAAGGCTTCTCAGGACCCTACGTCCCCTCAGGTAGAGCATAGAAGGCAGCTAGACCTAGTACTGTCAATGGACAAAGGATGCTATGTGTTAGACATAGAAGGCCAACATTTTCCTTTCTGGTCCAGAAAACAACAATTCCAGTGTCTGGTGCGAATTATTATCCAAAGTCCCGTCAACAACACAGAGGAACAACTTCTGACTCTTCTGATTAGTACGAGTGACAGGGGTTATGGGGAGAAGGCGGGAGAATGGGGTTGAGAGGAAAAGATGGATCAGCCATGATTGAATGGCAGAGTAGACTTGAGGGGCCAAATGGCCTAATTCTGCTTATGACCTTATGAACTTATTATGTTCCCAGCGTGGTGTTGGGCGGAGAATTCCAGGTTTTATACTCAGCAGTGTTTGGTCATAGGGTCAACAGACGGACCCTGGTCATAGAGTCATCCTGTTACCAACTGGAGAGCGGCCCTGACCAACATCTACCTCATTGGAGACTTTTGGACTATCTTTAATTGGACTTTACTGAACGTTATTTTGCACTAAAACGTTATTCCCTCCATCTTGTATCTGTACACTGTGGACGGCTTGATTGTAATCAAGTATAGTCTTGCCACTGACTGGTTAGCACGCAGCACAATAGCTTTTCACTGTACCTCAGTACACGTGACAATAATAAACTAATCTAAACTAAGCACCCCAAGGTAATTCTGCTCCAATCACTTGTGAACTTTTGAACTGCCCACATTTTCTTTTCTTTTATCCTTAATTTAATTTTTCACTCCTTTAAGCACCACATTCCAGATCGCAGCAACTTGCTGCATGAAAGAACTTTCTTCTTCTTGCTGCCGGCCCCTTGGTAATCATCGTAAGCGTATGATCTTCCGGCTGCCAACAATGGGAGGTTGTTCTCGTCCCCGTCGGAGGGTGTTTTGTGACGCAACTGTGCCCTGGATCTGGCTTTCACGTGGGCCCCAGTCGCTCTCTTAATTATGGCACAGGTCAGAACAGACACAAAGAATAGCCCATGGAGTAGTGCTGAGTTTCTCAAACAAGTCGGCTTATTCAAGGCCTTAAACAGTACGCACTGGGAAACACTCTGCGCGAACCCAAAGTGTTTCAAAGAGTCACAGCACCCACTGTGTTTTTATATTCTCACAGCACAATGGTTACATGTGGATTTTATATTTCTGAAATAATTCAGCATTGATCAATGTCTCTGTGGTCTTTCATCTTTATTTTCTCCATAGAGTTATCTTTAACCTTCTGTTCCCTATGATATCGAAAAAAAGCCTCTCCAATTTGTCTAACAAAAGGACGCGATAAAAGACACTATTTCCTGCGATAGACACAAAGCGTTGGAGTATCTCAGCGGGTCAGGCAGCATCTCTGGAGAAAAAGGATGGGTGACATTTCGGGTCAGGAACCTTCTTCAGACTCCAGACCCGAAACATCACCCGTACGTTTTCTCCAGTGATGCTGCCTGACCCGCTGAGATACTCTCGCACTTTGTGTCTATCTTTGAGTAAAAACTTTGTTTGATGATAAGAAAAATTCTTTTTTGTTTTTGAACATATTTTTTATTGGAGATAAGTACACAACTTATTAACATCATTACAGTCTTACATTTTTAAATTGATAATATTGTCAATTATTATTACATTGTCTCCAATACCTTTTGCCTTTAAAAAAAAATTTTTTTTAAACTAGATAGAACTAAAAAGATAGATGAAGTAAAGAAAGAAAAGAGAGAGAAGAAAAGAGAGAAAAAGAAAAAAAAAAGGGAAAGAAAAAAAAAAAAACAGAAAAGAAAAAGATAGTTAAAGAAGAATGGAAAAATTTATTAAAATAAAAAACTTCATTCGAGATATATTCGTACATTTCAGAGTATAGCATAAGAAAAATTCTAATAAAAATGTAGTCTCCGATCTCGCTCTTCACTCTAATTTCTTGCGTCTAGGGTCATTAGTCGAGCGCCAGGCTTGAAGCTGGTTGTCGAAACCCTTATTTCCTCCTTGAAGCCGATCGGGAACATAGTCCTCATCTGCTGCGCTTTCTTCATCATCTTTGGGATTCTTGGAGTGCAGGTAAGAGCTCAGTACTCAACATGTGCAGGAAAAAACTGCAGACGCTGGTTTAAATCGAAGATAGACACAAAATGCCGGAGCAACTCAGCGGGGCAGGCGGCGTCTCTGGAGAGGAGAAGGGAAGGGAGAAATGGGTTCTTCGTTCCTCCTCTCCAGAGATACTGCCTGTCCCGCTGAGTTACGCCAGTATTTTGTGTCTATCTTCAGTATCTTCAATCCATCGTGAAGAACAATGGGGACCCGGCGTGGGGGGACCGCCGGGAGGGATGGTGGGAGAACAAAGGGGGACCCAGTGTGGGGGAGGAGGGGGGGGGGCACTCTAGCTGTAGAACCCTCTGCCCAGGGGATAAGCCTGCATTTGTTTGTTTGTTCGTTTGTTCTGGTGAAGGCGCTGTGCACACAACAGCCAGCCAACAGTCGCCTGTCTTTGTCCTTTTTAAAACTTTAATCTAAGGGGCTGTCCCACTTGGGCGACCTAATCCGCGAGCTCATACTCGCAGCATGGTCGACACGAGGTCGTAGGAGGTCTTTGTAACTCTCCTTCATGCTCGAGAGTACTCGAGGCCTCAGCTAGGTCGCGGCGTATTTTTCAACATGTTGAAAAATGCCCGCGAGTAAAAAAAGGTCGCCATGGAAAAAATCGATACTAGGTAGGTCGGCATGTTAGTCGTAGGTAATCGTAGTAGGTCGGCATGTTAGTCGTAGGTAATCGAGGGCAGTCGAAGGTAGTCGTAGATAGTCTTCATCATAGTCGAAGGGAGGTCGAAGGAGATCGTCTTCACTCTCCACTATTCGGTGTTCAATTTTCCCGAAGCTAGTCGTAGCTAGTCGAAGCTGGTCTTCAACATAGTCGAAGGAGGTCGAAGGAGGTCTTCAACGTGTCATTTTTTCAAACTCTTCTAAACTCGCCAATTATGTCGCCCAAGTGGGACAGCCCCTTTACTTTTAATTTCAAGTGTTCCATGTGCCTTGTCGTGTGTTGTGACTGTCGGCAGACCAATTTCCCTCCGGGGATGAATAAAGTTGTATCGTATCGCATCGTAACTTTCTGTTCACGCTGTTACTCAGCCTAAAAACCGGCTAGGGTGTAAAATGAAACACCAACCCAACCATGGCCGAAAATGTAACAGGAGTCAGGGAGAAGAGTAACACATTTATGTTGCTCATAGGGGACGGCACAGTGGCACAGTGGTAGAGTCACTGCCTCACAGCGCCGGAGACTCGGGTTCAATCCTGACCTGGGGCGCTGTCTTTGTGGGGAGTTTCTGCGTTCTCCCTGTGACCACGTGGGTTCCCTCTGAGTGCTGCAGTTTCCTCACACACACACCAATTCACCGACAGGTCTGTAGGTGAGCTGGTTTCTGTAAAGGGCCTGTCCCACTTTCCCGAGTCATTCACGGATTCTCCCGAGTTTTCAAACTCGCAGAATGTTCGTAATGTGTCAGTAGGAGGCCGTAGGAGTCCGTGGATATATCGTAGCGGCTCGTTATGCCGGCCGTAGGTACTCGGGGCTATTTTTTTACTCGTGGACATTTTTCATCATGCTGAAAAAACGTCCCGACTTTACCTGATGCCCCGAGTACCTACGGCTGGCATAAACGAGCCGCTACGGTATATCCACGGACTCCTACGGACTCGTTACGAACATTCTGCGAGTTTGAAAACTCTGGAGAATTCATGAATAACTCAGGAGAATTCTTCAATAACTCGGGAAAGTGGGACAGGCCCTTAAATTGTCCCTACCGTGTAGGTTAGAACTAGTGTAATGGATGATTGCTGGTCGGCATGGGCCTAGTGGGCCGAAGGTCTTGTTTCCACGCTGTATCTCTAAACTAAGCTAATTTCACTGGAAAAAAGTAACTGTGGGCCTCTTTGATTACCAGTCTAATTCATTTCAGGCAGATCATATGTATATAAAGTATTGATTCAGCCTTTCTAGACCCAAGCCAGAATGTGTCGCGCAGAATATCCATATAACCCGATGTGATGCTTTTAATCAGGTCTCATCAAGATCGGGTCAGGTAAACATAGAAACATAGACAGAGAAAATAGGTGCAGGAGTAGGCCATTCGGCCCATCGGCCTTTCGAGCCAGCACCGCCATTGAATATGATCATGGCTGATCATTTCAGTAAATGATCAGTAAATTTCAGAAAATGTCCGTTAAAAACTCCAGCCAGTTGGTCCGCGCAGGTTTTTAGAACACGACCAGGTATACCATCAGGTCCAGGCGCTTTTCGAGGGTTCACCCCTCTGAAGGATTTCCTGACGTCGGCCTCTGTGACTGAGACTGAAATACCATCACAGCGAATGGGGGCTCGGGAAGGCACATCGGTGTTCTCCCTATTAAAGCGTGCGTAGGACGCATTGAGCTCATCAGGGAGTGATGTTTCGCCGACATTCGAGCTGCCTCCTGATTTCGACTTGTAAGAGGTGATTGCATTCAGGCCCTGCCACAGCCGCCGAACATCTGTCCCTTCCTCCAGTTTGGAGCAGAAGTCCCTTTTGGCCTTTTTGATGGCCTTACCAAGATTGTATCTGGACTTCTTGTAGGCCACTGTATCATCAGACATGAATGCCCGGTGTCTGGACTTCAGAAGAGTGCGGATCTCAAAGTTCATCCAAGGTTTCTGATTGGGAAACGCTCGGAAGGTTTTGGTGGGGTTGCAGTCCTCCACACACTTCTTAATGAAGTCTGTAACGACTGTGGCGTATTCGTTCAGGTCCGTTGCCGAGTCCTTGAACATTGCCCAGTCTTCAGACTCCAAACAGTCCTGGAGTTGTTCCTCTGCCTCCCCCGAACAGCTCTGTACTGTCCTCACCTCTGGGGGTGCGCTCTTTAATTGCTGCCTGTAGGCAGGAAGAAGCAGCACCGCGGTATGGTCGGATTTACCGAAGTGAGGGCGAGGGATAGAACGATAGGCATTCTTGATGGTGGTGTAGCAGTGGTCGAGGGTGTTTGGTCCTCTGGTGCAGCAAGAGACATGTTGGTGGAAGTTAGGGAGTGATTTCTTTAGGTTTGCCTTATTGAAGTCCCCGGCTATGGTGGTAAATGCCTCGGGGTAAGACGTCTGGTGTTTGTTGACCACGGCGTGCAGCTCCTCCAGTGCCAGACGGACGTCTGCCTGGGGTGGGATGTAGACCGCGGCCATGATGATGGAGGTGAATTCCCTTGGGAGGTAGAAGGGATGGCACTTCACCGCCAGATGTTCAAGGTGTGGAGAGCAGGAGTTGGACAGGACTGCCACGTCTGAGCACCACGCAGAGTTGACCATGAGGCAGACGCCCCCTCCTCTCCCTTTCCCAGATGCCAGTGTACGGTCCATACGGTGGATGGAGAACCCTTCAGGCTGGACCGCTGAGTCTGGGGAGCTAGGGGTGAGCCATGTCTCTGTGAAACAGAACACAGAGCATTCCCTCAGCTCCCTTTGATAAAGCAGTCTTGCCCTTAAGTCCTCCACTTTATTTTCAAGGGACTGTACGTTGGCCAGTAAGATAATAGGGAGAGAGGGTCGAAGTCCCCTGCGCTTCAGTCTGACCTGGAGTCCTGCCCGTCGGCCACATTTCCGGACACAATGGAGGCTTCCCCTTTGTTTCCAGGTGCTGAGTCTACTGTACCTGCTGTTTCTGCGGACCTGCGCTGGAACGGGGATTCCCTCACAGACGGCAGCTCCAGCTCCGTAACGAACGGGGGTACTTTCAAAGTCGGCAGCTCCAGCTTCATTGTTCCTGGGAGATCCGGCCCGTCGGTTCTGGAGGTCATCCCGGGGTTTCCAGGTACAGTACCTGGGATCCTCAGTCGGGTCGGGAGTTCCACAGCCAGCGTGGGAAAGTTTAAAGTCCGGGGCTCCCGCAGCTGCGGGAGATCGCGAAATTGCCAGCGCTTTCAGCTGCCCAAGCAGCTTGTCTGAAACGGCACCGATTACTGCCGTTTCCCTGATGCAGGTGAGTTGATGGAAGTTGTAGGTGAACCTTTTCTGTTCTGGTGCTCCGCAAAAGTCGCCACAGGCAGGCGCCATCTTGGGTAAACTCTCTTTCAACACCGATATGCCTTCCCGAGCCCTCATTCGCTGTGATGGTATTTCAGTCTCAGTCACAGAGGCCGACGTCAGGAAATCCTTCAGAGGGGTGAACCCTCGAAAAGCGCCTGGACCTGATGGTATACCTGGTCGTGTTCTAAAAACCTGTGCGGACCAACTGGCTGGAGTTTTTACGGACATTTTCAACCTCTCACTTCTGAGGTCTGAGGTTCCCACCTGCTTCAAAAAGGCATCAATTATACCAGTGCCCAAGAAGAGTAAGGTGACGTGCCTCAATGACTATCGACCTGTGGCACTAACGCCTGTGGTGATGAAGTGCTTTGAGAGGTTGATCATGGCGCAAATCAACTCCTACCTCGACAACAACCTGGACCCACTGCAGTTTGCTTACCGCCACAACAGATCAACGATGGATGCGATCTCGCTGGCCCTCCACTCCGCTCTGGACCACTTGGACAACAAAAACTCATATGTCAGGCTGTTATTCATCGATTACAGCTCGGCATTTAATAGAATCATCCCCTCCAAGCTGGTTACCAAACTCGCAGAACTGGGTCTCTGCGCATCCCTCTGCAATTGGATCCTCGACTTCCTCACTCTCAGACCACAGTCTGTTCGTATTGGTGGAAATGTGTCAGACTCCATAACAATCAGCACGGGAGCACCTCAAGGCTGCGTGCTCAGCCCCCTGCTGTACTCACTCTATACTCATGACTGCGTAGCCGGACATAGTGCGAACTCCATCATCAAGTTCGCTGACGACACCACTGTTGTGGGACGTATCACTGATGGGGATGAGTCAGAGTATAGAAGAGAGATCGAGCAACTGTCCATATGGTGCCAGCACAATAACCTGGCCCTCAACACCAGCAAAACCAAGGAACTGATTGTGGACTTTGGAAGGAGTAGGATGGGGACCCACAGTCCCGTTTATATCAACGGGTCGATGGTTGAAAGGGTCAAGAGCTTCAAATTCCTGGGCGTGCACATCTCTGAAGATCTTTCCTGGTCCGAGAACACCGATGCCATTATTAAGAAAGCACATCAGCGCCTCTACTTCCTGAGAAGATTACGGAGAGTCGGTTTGTCAAGGAGGACTCTCTCTAACTTCTACAGGTGCACAGTAGAGAGCATGCTGACCGGTTGCATCCTGGCTTGGTTCGGCAACTTGAGCGCCCTGGAGAGGAAAAGACTACAAAAAGTAGTAAACACTGCCCAGTCCATCATCGGCTCTGACCTCCCTTCCATCGAGGGGATCTATCGCAGTCGCTGCCTCAAAAATGCTGGCAGTATCATCAAGGACCCACACCATCCTGGCCACTCACTCATCTCCCCGCTACCTTCAGGTAGAAGGTACAGGAGCCTGAAGACTGCAACGACCAGGTTCAGGAATAGCTACTTCCCCACAGCCATCAAGCTATTAAACCTGGTTCGGACATAACACTGAACTTTATTAGCCAATACTGTTATTTGCACTTCATCAGTATATTGATTCATGTGTGTATATATTTATAGAATGCCTTGTGGTCAATGCCTACTATGTTCTGTTGTGCTGAAGCAAAGCAAGAATTTCATTGTCCTATCAGGGACACATGACAATAAACTCACTTGAACTTGAACTTGAACTTGATGCATCCAAAATCAGTACCCCGTTCCTGCTTTCTCCTCCATATCCCTTGATTCCGTTAGCCCTAACAGCTATATCTAACTCCCTCTTGAAAACATCCAGTGAATTGGCCTCCACTGCCTTCTGTGGCAGAGAATTCCACAGATTCACAACTCTCTGGGTGGCCAGACGTTGATTAAGTATCTTTGATCCTGCTGCCCTATTCAATTAGATCTGTGTCTTCACTGTGTATGCCTGTCGTTGCTTAATAGCGGACATTCACCAGTCTTGGTTAGGCATATGTGGTGAGACTGCCTAATTTCCAGCAGACTTTGTTTGAGAGGATGTTTTGTGATTTCTCTCGTTGCTTTCCCAGTCTGCAGGCTCTTGGGTTGAACATATTACAGGCCCACCACCCCTTTTCCGGCACCCTTGGTTCCAGAGCCTTGCCGGATTATCCGTGTTGCTGGACCAACGGAGCTCACGGCCTCCGGGAGGAGTCCAACGGTACCGGAACGTTCCGCCTGGGCCGCCCGGGGGGGGGGGGGGGCGAGATACCAGACGGCAAAGTCGGCCTCGGACGTCGGCTACGGGAACGGATCTGCCGGCTCCGGCCTGGCCAGAGTTCCAGAGTGCCGGCCGCGGGGGGGCAAATCCGACCCGCCGATCGGCCGCCTCACCCGGCCTGGGCGCCACATTTTCAGGGGGTCTTATAGACAATAGACAATAGGTGCAGGAGTAGGCCATTCGGCCCTTCGAGCCAGCACCACCATTCAATGTGATCATGGCTGATCATCCCCAATCAGTACCCCGTTCCTGCCTTCTCCCCATATCCCCTGACTCCGCTATTTTTAAGAGCCCTATCCAGCTCTTTCTTGAAAGCATCCAGAGAACCCGCCTCCATCGCCCTCTGAGGCAGAGAATTCCACAGACTCACAACTCTCTGTGAGAAAAAGTGTTTCCTCATCTCCGTTCTAAATGGCTTACCCCTTATTCTTAAATTGTGGCCCCTGGTTCTGGACTCCCCAAACATCGGGAACATGTTTCCTGCCTCTAGCGTGTCCAAACCCTGAACAATCTTATATGTTTCAATAAGATGCCCTCTCATCCTTCTAAACTCCAGAGTGTACAAGCCCAGCTGCTTCATTCTCTCAGCATATGACAGTCCCGCCATCCCGGGAATTAACCTTGTAAACCTACGCTGCACTCCCTCAATAGCAAGAAAGTCCTTCATCAAATTAGGGGATCTAATCCGGTGGGGGGAAATTTCTAAGAGCGCTCTGGTAATTTTGTCCGGATTTAAGGAGTTGCCGGAAAACCGGTGGTGGAGCTGTACAAACTATTCGTCTTTCTTATAGACAATAGACAATAGGTGCAGGAGTAGGCCATTTGGCCCTTCGAGCCAGCACTGCCATTCAATGTGATCATGGCTGATCATTTTCAGAATGTCCCACATCACTTCCAATCTAAACAAATCATGTCTGAAGACTTTGGAAAGGGAGCAGAGAAGGTTGATGAGAATGATGCTCAGATTAGGGGGTAGTAGCAGCAAGGATTGTTATCTGTGGAATGCCGGATATTGCAGGGAGAGCTGATGGACCACAGAACAGTGCACCATACTCCCTATCAGAGGCGATGCCTCAGACTATTGTCCTATAGAAGGGTTTTGGCCCGAAAAGTCGCCTATTTCCTTCGCTCCATAGATGCTGCCGCACCCGCTGAGTTTCTCCAGCAATTTTGTCTACCTTCAATTTTCCAGCATCTGCAGTTCCTTCTTGAACATGTCCTATTATCAGATGGGTACTTTGGGCATTTTCTGTTTTTATTTCTCCACCTCTCTCCAACTCCAACCCCACACTCCAAAGACATGCAGGTTTGCAGGTCTGAAACATCACCGCTTCCTTCTCCCCAGAGATGCTGCCTGTCCCGCTGAGTTACTCCAGCTTTGTGTGTCTATATTGTGTTTGTAGGTTAATTGGCTTTGGTAATGATCGTCTGTGTGGGGTAGTGCTACTGTGCGGGGTGATCGCTGGTCGGCGCGGACTCAGGGGGCCGAAAGGCCTGTTTCCGCGCTGTATCTCCAAGCTAAACTAAACTAAACTTCAGATTTCCAGCATCTCCTGCCTCTGTTTGATAATACTACTGCGGCGTACCTTGGGATGCTTTGTTTAGATTAGTTTATTATTGTCACCTGTACCGAGGTACAGTGAACAGCTTTTGTGTTCCGTGCTATCCAGTCAGCGGCAAGACTACTCTTGATTACAATCAAGCCGTCCACAGTGTACAAATACAGGATAAAGGGAATAACATTGAGTGCAAAATAAAGTCCAGCAAAGTCCGATTAATGATAGTCCGAGGGTCTCCAATGAGATAGATGGCAGGTCAGCACCGTTCTCTAGTTGGTGAGAGAGTGGTTCATTTGCCAGATAACAGCTGGGAAGAAACTGTTTAAGAAGGAACTGCAGATGCTGGAAAATCGAAGGTAGACAAAAATGCTGGAGAAACTCAGCGGGTGAGGCAGCATCTATGGAGCGAAGGAAATAGGCAACGTTTCGGCCCGAAACGGTGCCTATTTCCTTCGCTCCATAGATGCTGCCTCATCCGCTGAGTTTCTCCAGCATTTTTTGTCTACCTGGGAAGAAACTGCCCCTGAATCTGGAGGTGTGCGTTTTCACACTTCTGTACCTCTTGCCTGATGGGAGAGGGGAGAAGAGGGAGTGCCCGGGGTGAGACTCGTCTTTGAATATGCTGCTGGCCTTGCCAGGGCACCGTCTACTTTGAACATGCTGTACAAATGAAAGTTATTAGCGTCATGAACTCACCAGCACGGAACAGGCCCTTCGGCCCTACGTGTCTATGCCGACTAAGATGGTGCCCCATCTACACTGAGCCCACCTGCTGCCGTTTGGCCCATCTGAACCTTTTCCATCCTTGTCCAAATGTCTCTTAAATGTTATTATAGTTCCTGTCTCAACTACCTTCTCTGGCAGCTCGTTCCATACACCCACCATCCTCTGTGGGGAAAAAGGGCATTAAAGATCCAAAACGTTGCCCCTCAGGATCCTATTAAATCTTTACCCTCTCACCTTATACTCTAGTTCTTGATTCCCCTTCTCTAGGTAAAAGACACGGTGACCTTATAGGCACATACACATCTATAAGATCATCCCTCAGCCACCTGCACTCCATGGAATAAAACCCTAACCTGCCCAACCTCTCTCCATAGTTCTGGCCCTCAGGTCCTGGCAACATCCTCGTAGATCATCTCGTAAGGTCATAATAGATAAGAGGTAAAAAGCCCATCAAGTCTGCTCCGCCATTCAATCATGGCTGATCTATCTCTCCCTCCTAACCCCATTCTCCTGCCTTCTCCCCATAACCACTGGCACCCGTACTAATCAAGAATCAATCCACTGAATCTCTGCCTTAAAAATATCAATTGACTTGGCCTCCACAGCCGTCTGTGGCAAAGAATTCCACAGATTCACCACCCTCCGACTAAAGAAATTTCTCCTCGTCCAATTCCGAAAGGAACGTCCTTTAATTCTGAGGCTGTGACCTCCAGTCCTAGACTCCCCCACTAGTGGAAACATCCTCTCCGCATCCTTTCTATCCAAGCCTTTCTCGGCGTCCTTTCCAGCTTGATGGCAATTTCTACTTCTCTCTCTGCAGAAGCTGCCCGACATACTGACTGTTTTGCAGCATTTCTGATATTCAAGCATTTTCATTTGGGAGAGGGTCGGCCAAGTGAATCTCCGCACTCTTTCCAGCTCAATGCGGCTGCTAACCCAAGGCAGTATAATTACACTTCCTGCTCCAAACGAGCGAATTTAATTCACCAAAAGTAACTGCGCAATAAAAGTACAAACTAGAAACCCTTTACGAGCTCTCTTATTGTTGCTGCAGACAGCAGCGGGACTCAGATGGATCTTTGCTTCTGTATATGTGACCTTGATGCTGTTGACAATGGCTTTGACCGCAGTGAATGTGGCAACTATTGGCTTAGCTCTCCGCATGACATATGCGTTCGATCTCTGCATCGTTAGCTGCATTAATGCAAATTGATTCACTCTATACGGTGTTTTAGCTTAAGGTTAATGAGTTGAGAAGTACCGCAAATTATATTTAAGACCATAGCGATCATTTTACTTCACATTCACATTGGAAACGCGTCACTTACCCCGTCAGATTTATGGCCATTATTAAGCTCTTTTGCCTCAACCAGCATTTGCAACTGGATGGATGAGGTTCGCAATGAGCGGGGACAAAGTGAGACAGTCATTGTCTCAGAGAATGGATGTGAGGTAACTGTGGTGAGATTACCTGCAGCGTGGGGACTTGCGTAACCAAATATTTAGGCGGCACGGTGGCACAGCTGGTAGAGCTGCTGCCTCACCGCGCCAGAGACCCAGGGGGGGGAGGGGGGTCCTGACCTCAGTTGCTGTCTGTGCGGAGTTTGCACGTTCTCGCTGTGACTGCGTGGGTTTCGAGAGATTTCACTTGGACACTCAGGGAATGAAGGGATATGAGGAACAGTTGGGATTGTGGATTTCCAGGAGACGAGCCAGAATCTTACTGAATAGCAGAGCAGGACTTACGACCACACCTACGACAACCTACGACCACACAGGCGGCCACCTACGACAACCAAAGTCAACCTACGTCCACCCGCCACAAGCTACGACAAGCAACGACCCTGTCGGCGACAACTGAAGACAATTCAGTCGCCAGTACCTGTCGCCGGTTGCTGTAGGTAGTCGCCAATGGAATTCACCAAAGTCAGCACCCGGCGACAACCAACGTCACCTGGCGACAACCTGCGTCATCCTGGCGACAACACCTACGACAAGCCCGCAGTCGCCGAAAAGTTTTGAACATTTCAAAATCCAGCGGCGACCAGAAAAACAACTCTTTAGGCGACTTGAAGAGACAACTCACGACCATACAGGCGTCACCCCGTGACCATGTGGCGACAGCCTAGTCGCCTGTAGTCGCCGAAAAAAATCACCTAAGTGGGACAGGGGGCTTGGAGCTCCATTATTTCTTACCTTCAGATCGCTGGACCATAAACTACAGGAGCCTCATGGTTAACACTGGCTGGCTTGTGATTCACCCAGTCCTCCCCTCCCTCTGCCCCCTTCCACCGACACTCCTCCCTCTGGCTTCACAATCCGCACCTCTTCTATCCTTATCATATTTTTGTATTTTAATCTCCGGCCTTTGTCCAGCTATGTGCCCGAATCGTCACCCTCCAGAGAGGCTGCCTGACCCACTGAGTTACTCCAGCCCTTTGTGTCTATCCACCTGTCACTCGCCAGGCTTTGGCCTAGCACTCCTCTCTTCCAACTTTCGCCCCCATCCTTCCCTCACCCCCCCCCCCCCCACCCCCACCACAATCAGACTGAGGAAGGGTCCCGACTAGAAGCATTGCCAAACAGTGTTCTCCAGAGATGCTGCCTCATTTACTGATTTATTCCAGTTTTCTTTCTGATGGGTCAATGTTGTCGGACACTGCACATGTGGTTCTGCCAAATACATCCCTTCACTCAAGGGTAAACATCTGCTCCTAGTGTGTGTGCTCAAGATTATTTGCTGATTTAATTTCATTGCGGAAGAAATAAGCAATAAAAGGCAGATATGTTTTCCCACAGAGCTGCGATTATCACACGATGAAGTTAATATATATTTAGCTTTCGTTTTTAGTTTCACAGATTCTGTGTGGAAACAGGCCCTTCGGCCCATCCAGTCCACGCCGAGCAATGATCTCCTGTTCACACTACTTCTATTCTACACACTAAAGGGGCAATTTGCAGAAGTGGATTCATTTACAAGCCCGCCCATCTTCGAAATTCTTTTCCTTGCAAGTAACAAATAATGGGTGTATCCTTTCTGTTATGAAGGGAGCATAGAGTCATAGAGTGATACAGAGTGGAAACAGGCCCTTCGGCCCAACTTGCCCGCGTTGACAAACACGCCCCATCTACACTAGTCCCACCTGCCCGCGTTTGGCCCAGAACCCTTGAAACCTGTCCTTTCCATGTACCTGTCCAATAGTCTCTTAAATGTTCTCATAGTACCTGCCTCAACTACCTGCTCTGGCAATCACCTTTTGGTCAAAGATTCAAAGATTCTTTATTTGTCACATACACCAATTGGTGTAGTGAAACGGGGATTGCATTTGTGGGTACCTCTCAGTTCGATACAAAAAAACTGGAGTAACTCAGCGGGCCAGGCAGCATCTCTGGAGAAAAGGAATGGATGACGTTTTTTGCTCGAGACCCTTCTTCAGATAACACTTGGTCGGATAACTTCCTGTTTAAAAGCTTTCCCCCCCTCACCTTAAATCTATGTCCCTGGTTCTCGAGAAAGTTGGTGGTGAATCTGTGGAATTCTTTGCCACAGAAGGCTGCGGAGGCCAAGTCAGTGGATATATTTAAGGCAGAGATAGATAGATTCTTGAGTCGTACGGGTGTCAGATGTTATGGGGGAGAAGGCAGGGAGAATGGGGTTGGGAGGGAGGGATAGATCGGTCATGATTGAATGGCGGAGTAGACTTGATGGGCCGAATGGCCTAATTCTCCTCCTATCACCTAGGATCTATACCCAGTTGGAGTCACACTGTCGGCCAAAAATACATTGGAGCCGTTAAGAGATAATGCATGACAGCACTTAGAAAGTAAGAGCTAATCAGCAATAGTCAAAGCATATTTGCAAAGGGCAGTCATGCTTGATGAGTTTAACAATTCTCTGAGGAGATTACTGAGCCTGGAGACAAAGGGGATGCAGTAGTACATTAGGTGTCGAGGAATGAATTTGACAGAGTGCCAATGACAAAATGAAACGAGCATTTTCTTTCTGTTGGTAGACAAAAGTGCTGGAGAAACTCAGCGGGTGAGGCAGCATTTATGGAGCGAAGGAAATAGGCAACATTTCGGGCCGAAACCCTTCTTCCTTTCCCCCCCCCCCCCCCCCCCCCCCCCCCCCCTTTTCCTTGGAGATGGGGAGAGAGAGTTCCTTTTTACATCGAGGTTGAAAGCAAGTGCTCCTGGCAGACTACAAGCGAAGATAAGACACTAAAAGCCAAGTGACTCATGCGTCAGTCAAAGACGCCCGCAGTCACCGAAAACAATCGGTCAAGTGGGACAGGCCCATCAGCGGTTCAGGCAGCATCTCTGGAGAAAAAGGAATAGGCGACATTTCAGGTCGAGACCCTTCTTCGGACTGAGAGTCAAAGGCCCTGTCCCACTTACGAGATTTTTTTTCGGCGACTTGCCGGCACCCGGCACAATCGCAGCAGGGTCACCGAAATTTTCCAACATGTTGAAAATCCAGCGGTGACCAGAAAAAGGTACGACTCTTTGGGCGACTACTCGCGGTCATACTGGAGTCACCCCGCGGCATGTCGACACGTGACGCCTGTATGGTCGTAAGTTGCCGCTTGTCGCGGGGTGACTCCTGTACGGTGGTGAGTAGTCGCCCAAAGAGTCGTACCTAATTCTGGTCGCCGCTGGATTTGCAACATGTTGAACATTTTCGCCGACCTGCTGCGACTGTGACGGGTGCCGGCAAGTCGCCGAAAAAAATCGCATAAGTCGGACAGGCCCTTCAGGGGAGAGGGAAACGAGAGATATGGGCTGTGGTGGATATAGAGAGATATAGAACAAATGAATGAAAGATATGCAAAAAAGTAACGATGATAAAGGCGAGTAATCTGCCAGTAATGGTGAATGCATTAATATGATAAAAACTCGTTTAGCCGGCCCAGAGGGTTGCTAAATACACAGATGACTGTTCGTTGCTAAGCAGTATCTCTATACTTATAAGATGCAGTTAGACAAATGATCATTTCCTACAGTCATGGGTTCGTCTCCTGACACAGATCAATGGGTTTAACAAGAAAGAGATCAAGTGATTTAATGCAATCAGGCTCCTGGGAGTGAGCTTCTGTACACCTTTTATAAAGTTAATTGACTAGATTGCCATTCGTACTCAAGGGGAACTGGTTTTTTTAAACTGATGATAGGCACAAAGTGCTGGAGTAGTCCGCCTAGAGCCTAGGCCTACCTGATCTCCTGTTTGCTAAACACTTTAACTCCCCCTCCCATTCCCACACTGACCTTTCTGTCCTCGGCCTCCCCCACCAAAGATCCTACAGCAAGCAAGATAGATCAGTCGACGAAAAAGACGTAGTACGGTCATGGGCAGATTCATGGGTAATTTTAGGCCCCATTTCCGTAACCGGCTTCCGTCTCCGCACCAAAGATCCCATCACAGCGGAGCAAAGATACTAGTGCGGAGACGGAAGGCGGTTACGGAAACATCCTCGTAAAAATAAAAGTTCTTTGGGAAAAATCTTCTCCTCATTTTCAGATTTATAATTTATTAACACAAACTGTTCCCCCGCAACGTTGATTACACTGCGGGTCGGGTCGGGTCGGGTTACTGAAATGGATGAATAAAAGGCCCACGTTCCGTTCCGTTGCGTACTACATGTCAGCCCATTGCATTTAGCAGGAGTGGTCTATCTTGCTCCGCTAGAGGATCTTTGTCCCCCACTGACAGAGTGAGGCCCAGCGCAGAATGGAGGAACAGCACCTCATACAGTATTCTGGAGAGAAGGAATAGGTGACGTTTTGGGTTGAGACCCTTCTTCTGGCTTGTCCCTAGTGTGTGTGGGATAGTGTTAGTGTGCGGGGATCGCTGGGCCCGGTGGGCCGAAGGGCCTGTTTCTGCGCTACAACTCTAAGCTAGATTCCGTTAACACTTGAGCAAGTTCCCACTGCCGCGTTTTTCATTCCGTGTGCAAATCTGCAGTTAAAATGCAACAAGCAGAACAGACTGTTCTCCTTGCAAACTGCGTCCTACAGAGAGAGCACGTCTCCTCATTGTTCCCGATAGTGAGACCTCAGCGATGAATCTCGATCGCTTGCACAGGGGCGCCACATGAGCCCGGCAGGTAACCCATGCACAGAGACATCTCGTTCATTGCCCCCCCCCCCTTGGGAAGTTGATGAAACCACTCATCACCATAGCAATCCTGCTTCTCTTCACAAAAACAATCCTCGGGCAAAGCTTTGGCTCCTGGTTCAATCCCTTCTTCGTAGGAAAGAGCTGCAGCTGCTGGTTTTCGGTCTGAAGGTCTGAAGAAGGGTCTCGCCCCGAAAGGTCACCCATTCCTTCTCTCCACAGATGCTGCCTGTCCCGCCGAGTTACTCCAGCATTTTGTTGTCTATCTTCAATCCCTTCTTCAGCCCACAATTCACCGCCAGCCCTCCGGGTGGATCTTGTAGAGGTGTACCGGATCATGAGAGGAAGAGATCGAGTAAACGCATGTGGATGTTGCCAGGACTCGAGGGCCTGAGCTACAGGGAGAGGTTGAGCAGGCTAGGATTTTATTTCTCCGAGCTGAGGAGACTGAGTGGGTGATCTTATAGAAGTGTTTAAGATCATGAGCAGAATAGATCGGGGATTAGATCCAATTGTAGGTTAATTAGCTTGGTGAACATTGTAAATTGTCCCTAGTGTGTGTAGGATAGTGTTAGTGTGCGGGGGATCGCTGGTCGGCGTGGACACGGTGGGCCTAAAGGGCCTGTCCCACTTTCACGACTTAATTCACGACCTTTTTTACTCGTGGACATTTTTCATCAGGCTAGAAAAACGCCCCGACCTACTTGATGCCACGAGGACCCTACGACTAGCATCACGGCCTGCTACGACCTACCTACGACCTCCTACGACCTCCTGACGACCATGCTGCGAGTATGAGTCAAGGGCAAACTCGGCAGAGGTCGTGAATTAAGTCGTGAAAGTGGGACAGGCCCTTGGGCCTGTTTCCGCGCTGTATCTCTAAACTAAATAACGAGAGAGGGAATGGATGTGACGAGATTGGCCCTTGGCACCTGGCATGGCCTGGATGGGCTGAATGGCTGTCATTATAAGGAGAAGAATTCACATCCCAAATCCTTGAGAGCGATGGGACAATTTGGATAGCGACGTAAGATGTCACAAAATCCAGGAAGGCCAGGGTTTTTTAGTGCGCTGATTCTTGTTTCACGGGAGTTCCCGCCGTGCTTTTATTATTGAAAATGAAAATCCAAGGCAGAAGCCTTCGTCTGAGTGACGGCGTTTGGAGTCTTTGCGTGGGCAGCCTGTTAAAGCCATCGTGCATCAAACAGCCATATGTTACAGGATGAGCTTGTAGTCAGGCAGCACAGTGATACATGGCTGGGACGTGGTAAAGCATTTGGCAGCCAGCGAGTTGTTTTCATCTATCAGCTGCAGTCGTTTCCTGGCAAATGCAGTGAGGAGTTCCTCAAGCAGAGAATGAGGGAATTAAATTATCCATCCATGGCTACGTCTTTTAATTCATTTGTTGGACACGGCCTTTGCTGACAAAACCAACATTTATTTCCCTTCCGTAATTGCCGTCGAGAAGGTGATGAGTCCAAACATGACGCCCCTGTGGTGTGAAGTTGTCAGGGTTTTATGAGGAGAAGGCAGGAGAATGGGGTTAAGGGGCTGTCCCACTGTACCAGCTAATTCAAGAGTTCTCCCGAGTTTCCCCTGATTCGAACTCAGAGAATTACGGTAATGGCCGCTCGTAGGTACTCGAGGCTCTCGTGGACATTTTTCAACGTTGAAAAATCTTCACGAGTCTTCCCGAGGTTACCGCGTTTCCCGAGTACCTGCCGTTAGCGTTACGAGCCGCTAAGAGACGTCCCGAGCTCCGACGTACCCGCTACGTACATTCTACGTGCTTACCATGAGTTTGCTTTTTTTTTAAACTCGGGAGAGTTCTTGAATTACCTCGCACATTTGGACAGGCCCTTTAGGAGGGAGAGATAGATCAGCCATGATTGAATGGCGGAGTAGACTTAATGGGCCGGATGGCCTCATTCTGCTCCTATCGCTTATGAACCTTTGAACTTATTATGTTAACCAGTGTTTAAGAAAGAATTGCAGATGCTGGAAAAATCTAAGGTAGGCAAAAATGCTGGAGAAACTCAGCGGGTGAGGCAGCATCTATGGAGCGAATGAATAGGTGACGTTTTGGGTCGAGACCCTTCTTCAGATAGTGTTCCCAGTGTGGTGTTTGGTGGAGAATTCCAGATTTTAGACTCAGCAGTGACGAAGGACTAGTCATAGGGTCATACAGCGTGGAAACAGGCCCTTCGGCCCAACGCCGACCAACATGCCCCATCCACACTAGATCTACCTGCCGCGCTGGGCCCATATCCCTCTAAACCTATCCCTTGGCCCATATCCCTCTAAACCATGTACCCATGCAATTGTATCTTAAATGTTGTGATAGTGCCTGTCTCAACTATCTCCTCCGGCAGCTCGTTCCATATACCCACCCACTGCCAATTGTACGAAAAAGTTACCCCTCAGGTTCCGATGAAATCTTTTCCCCCTCAACTTAAACCTATGTCCACTGGTTCTCAACTCCCTGACTCTGGGCAAAAGACTCTGTGCCTTTATGCGATTTATTCCTCTCATGATCTTAAACACCTCTAAAAGATCACTCCTCATCCTCCTGCGCTCCAAGGAGACTGTGGTGTGTGACGAGGAGAGTTTAGGCAATAGACAATAGACAATAGGTGCAGGAGTAGGCCATTCGGCTCTTCGAGCCAGCATCGCCATTCAATGTGATCATGGCTGATCATCCCCAATCAGTACCCTGTTCCTGCCTTCTCCCCATATCCTCTATCCTTAAGAGCTCTATCTAACTCTCTCTTGAAAGCTTCCAGAGAACCTGCCTCCACTGCCCTCTGAGGCAGCGAATTCCACAGACTCACCACTCTCTGTGAGAAAAAGTGTTTCCTCGTCTCCGTTCTTAATGGCTTACCCCTTATTCTTAAACTGTGGTTTAGTTTAGTTTAGTCTCTTGCCACGTGTACCGAGGTACAGTGGGAGAGCGTTAGTTGCGTGCTAACCAGCCCGCGGAAAGACAATACGTGATTACAACCGAGCGGTCCGCATTGGAATTTGCAGGTGACAGTGTTTTGCCACAGCCCTTGCCCATGCAAAGTGCTAAAGATCACCGTTTGTGAAGGGTTGCTGAAAAAGCCTCGCTGAGTTTGCTGTTGTGCGTTTTGTAGATGGTAAACGTCACAGCCAGTGGGCGAGGCAGTGAAACCTTGTTAAAAAAAGCAACCTGTCTTATCCTGAGTGGTGCCAAGCTTAGTTGGAACTGCATTCATCCAAGCAAGTGTAGACTATTCAATTGTAGAGGCACAAACGTGGTGAATAAATGGATTCTTTATTCAGGCATTGCAGGTTAGATATACATGCACGTTTAACACTCTAACATAATAGTCAATGTTGTTGCCTCGTGGGCTCGAGTTGAGCTCCTGCTGAGGTGGCAGGACACTCTCATGAAGAGAGAGGAAGAGGAAGAGGAAGAGAGAGGGAAGGTCGGTTCTTATACACTAGGGCACGCCCCTATATCCCGTGACTCCTTCCCATGATGCCGAGGATTCGCATAGCAAGAGTGGCCTAACCACCAGGTGGCGCTACACCATCACCGTCCTGACCAATGCCTGGTAAATGGATGGAAGGCGTCGATGTGTCAGAAGACACATGGCGGCACGATGGCGTAGCGGTAGAGTCGCTGCCTCACAGCGCTTGCAGCGCCGGAGACCCGGGTTCGATCCCGACTGCGGATGCCTAATCTTCAAAAGTATTGATCAGTTGTAAATTAGGCAGGGTAACGGAGGTGGGTCTTAATCCCGACTAATATGAAGTGATGCATTTTGGACGATCCAAGGCAGATTGGACATACATGATGAACGATAGGCTTGAGAGAAGTCTTGAGGAACCTTTCTGTGGAAGACCACGGATCTCCGAAGGGGACAGCATAGGTAGATGGGCTGGTGGACAAGGCATACTCGTTGCTTGTCTTCATTAGCTGAGGCTTAGAATATAACAGCGTTGAGACATTGCCAAGGCCACAACTCAAATATTAAGGTTATAAGTGATAGGTGTAGAATTAGACCATTCGGCCCATCAAGTCTACTCCACCATTCAATCATGGCTGATCTACCTCTTCCTCCTTCAATCGTGGCTGATCTATCTCTCCCTCCTAACCCTATTCTCCTGCCTTCTCCCCATAGCCCCTGACACCCGTACTAACCGAGATTCTATCTATCCCTGCCTTAAAAATATTCACTCTTGGCCTCCACAGCCTTCTGTGGCGATGAGTTCCACAGATTCACCACCCTTACCATCTATGTGCCTATCCAAAAGCCTCTTAAACACCACTATCCTCTGTCTCCGCCACCACCCCTGGCAGCTCGATCCAAGCGCCCACACCCCTGGCAGCTCGATCCAAGTGCCCACACAGACACGCTTTCAATCCAGTGCATGATAAAAGAAAAATCGATAAAATACGATATGATAGAACTTTATTTATCCCAGGATGGGAGTCAGCCTACCCCACGACAGAAGGGGGAGGAGTTGTACAGTTTGATAGCCACAGGGAAGAAGGATCTCCTGTGGCGTTCTGCGCTGCATCTTGGTGGAACCAGTCTGTTGCTGAAGGTGCTCCTCAGGTTGACCAGTGTGTGTCGTGGAGGGGGTGAGCTGGATTGTCCAGGATGCTCCGCAGTTTGAGGAACATCCTCCCCGCCAAGACCAACCTCCCATGAATCCAACTCCAACTCCGCCCCCAGGACGGAGCCAGCCTTCCTGATGAGTTTGGTACACAAAAATGCTGGAGAAACTCAGCGGGTGCAGCAGCATCTATGGAGCGAAGGAAATAGGTAACGTTTCGGGCCGAAACCCTTCTTCAGACTGATAGGGGGTGGGGAGAAGAAAGGAAAAATAGAAAAAGGCGGAGGAGGAGCCCGAGGGCTGGGGGAGGGGAGGAGACAACCAGAGGGCTGATGAAGGGGAGGGGACAGCAAGGGCTAGCAGAATTGGGAGAATTCAATGTTCAAACCCCCAGGATGTAGACTGCCCAAGCGGAATATGAGGTGCATTTCCTCCAATTTACGGTGTTGCTCGCTGTGGCCATGGAGGAGACCCAGGACAGAGAGGTCAGATACGGAATGGGAGGGGGAGTTGAAGTGCTGAGCCACCGGGAGTTCAGGTTGGTTATTGCGGACCGACCTGATGAGTTTGTTGGTCCTGTTGGCGTCCGAGGCCTTCGCCCCGCTGCCCCAGCACATGGCAGTGAAGAACTTGGCACTGGCTACCACCGATTGGTAGAACATCTGCAGCATCTCACTGCAGACGTTGAAGGAGCGGAGCCTTCTCAAAATTCACGTATATATATATGCACGAGTTCAGTGTGTTGCAGACCGTGACGTACCGTTAAAGAATAGTCACTGTTATAAGCCAAGGATGTCGACTTCCATTGAAAACATCACACCTTCTTCACGCCTGCAATCACTGAAGCTTCAGACGGCTGGATTTATCACTTAACACATCAGACAGGCCGGCCGCAAGTTCATCAATTACCTTCACTGCTGTTCCAGCTTGCTGGCTGTCGACAGGCAAATTGGACGCATTTTGTAATCTGATCACTTCCCTGTTTGTGTGACTAATACATGTCACGATGCTCGGGGAAGGAGGGAGGAGGGTGTCCTCGGTTTTGCCATCGGTTGCCGGGACGTTGTCCTCGCCCCTGAGAGCTTCCGCTCGATTTCACTTCATCGTCCCACGCTTCGGGACACCGCAGGGTCGATTCCCCACCCACCGGGCCGCATGATGGTGCAGCGGGTAGAGTCGCTGCCTCACAGCGCCAGAGACCCGGGTTCGATCCCGACTAGGGTGCTTGTCTGCACGGAGTTTGTACCTTCTCCCCCGCGACCTCCCTGGGTTTTCTCAGAGATCTTCGGTTTCCTCCCGCTCTCCAAAGACGTACAGGTTTGTAGGTAAATTGGCTTTGGTAAAATGTTAAAAAAATTGTACCTATTGTGTGTAGGATAGTGTTAGTGTGCGGGGGGAACGCTGGTCGGCACGGACCCGGTGGGCCGAAGGGCCTGTTTCGGCGCTGTACCTCTATAACTAAACTAAACTAAAATCCTACTGGAGTAACTCAGCAGGTCAGGCAACATCTTTGGAGAATATGGGTACGTGGCGTTTCGAGTCGGGACCCTTCTTCGGACCGATTGTAGGGAGAGAGAAGAAAGCTGGAGGCTGGTAATAGGTCGACACAGGCGAACGGAGATCCTTCGACAGACAGATGGTTGGAACAAAGGCCAGAGATAAGAACAGCAGGTGTGAGACAGATTTCACGGGTTGTAGATTGTGGAGCCGCGGGGGGTGAGAGATGCGGGGGAGGTCTTCAATCTGAAGAAGGATCCCAACCCGGAACATGGTGTCTGAACGTTGGAATGGAATGTCAAACTTTATTGTGATATGTGACAAGGCACAGTGACATTCTTTGCTTGTATACAAATAGCGGCCACCTACTCCTTGTTCTCCCCCCCTCCCCCCTCATGGCGGTTCCCCCTCGCTCTCATCGACCGCCGACCGCGATCCCGACCTTGGGTGCTGTCTGTGTGGAGTTTGCACGTTCTCTCCGAGACCGGGTGCTCCGGCTTCCTCCCACATCCCAAAGACGGGCGGGTTTGTAGCTTAATTGGCCTCGGTAAAATTCCCCATAGTATGTCGAGGCCAATGGGCTAAATGGTCTGGTTACCGCAATCTGAAAAGAGTCTCGACCTGAAATATCACCTATCCATGTTCTCCAGAGATGCTGCCTGACCCGCTGAGTTACTCCAGCACTCTGTGTCCATTTGTGCATTAGCCAGCATCTGCAGTTCTTTGTTTCTACATCCATAGGTTCATAAGTGATAGGGACAGAATGAGGACATTCGGCCCATCGAGTCTAAGCTGCCATTCTATCATGGCTGATCTATCTCTCCCTCTCAACCCCATTCTTCTGCCTACTCCCCATAACCCCTAACACCCCTACATATCAAAATACATCCAATTGGCAAGCTTGCCAAATTCGCTGGCCTCTCCCAACTCATCATTAAGGGCCCAGGAACAGATAAATCACCTACTTGACCGATTTTAAGCAAAAAGGAAATTGCTTCAAATAATCACTTGATCCACCTTTCATACCACGTTCAGAATAATCTGGAGATGCTGGAAGATAGACATAAAATGCTGGAGTAACTCAGCGGGACAGGCAGCATCTTCAGGCAGAAGGAATGGATGACGTTTCGGGTCGAGACCTTTTTTCAGACTCCAGAGATGCTGCCTGTCCCACTGAGTTACTCCAGCATTTTGTGTCTGTCTTCAGAATAATCTGAAGCTGGATGACTTTTCAAGATGTGCATAGCTAAAGCAACAAGACATATTCACTTGACTTCACTGAACATGTATCTGACTAATGTACTATCATGAAATTTATCATAGTCAGTTTAGGTTAGAGATACAGCGCGGAAACTGGCCCTTTCGGCCCACCGGGACCGTGCCGACCAGCGATCCCCGCACATTAACACCATCCTATACCCACTAAGGACAATTTTTACATTCACCAAGCCAATTAACCTACAAACCTGTACGTCTTTGGAGCGTGGGAGGAAACCGAAGAGGTCGGAGAAAACCCACGCAGGTCACGGGGAGAACGTACAAACTCCGTACAGACAGCACCCGTAGTCGGGACCGAACCCGGGTCTCCGGTGCTGCATTCACTGTAAGGCAGCAACTCTGCCGCTGCGCCTTTTATTTGAACAAAAGTCCACTATTTAAACTCTAACACCCACTCTTCCAGAGTTAAAGCATATTTTAATTTAGTTTAGAGATACAGCATGGAAGCAGGCCCTTCAGCCCACCGAGTACATGCTGTCCATCGATCACCCGGTCACACCAGTTCCCTCACTCCCAACATATTATGGGGCGCGGTGTCCATGGGGACTGTGGAGGCCTTCTGTGAACGCTGGTCACCGCAGGAGGTTGAATATATTATAGATTAAAATGTTAATATTTTAATTTGATAATTTTGTTTAAGTGTTTTTAAAATTGTGTGAGCTTTCTACTCTCCCTTGTAAATTGTACATTTGTTTAAAAATCGAATTAAAAAAAATTTACGGAAAGAAAAAAAAAAAAAAAAAAACATATGATGGGGAATTTTACAGAGGCCAATTAAGCTACAAACTCGCCCATCTTTGGGATGTGGGAGGAAACCGGAGCACCCGATCTCAGAGAGAACGTGCAAACTCCACACCGACAGCACCCAAGGTCGGGATCGAACCCGGGACTCTGGCGCTGTGAGGCAGCAGCTCTACCCGCTGTGCCACCGTTCCGCCCTAGCACCATGTGCCCCCCACCGTGTCTAAGGATTAGCAGAGTAGCAGGTGGTAATGTGACTGGACTACTAATCCAGGGTTTCGTCGAATGATCAAGAGATACAACTCCTGAAACCACTGCAGCAGGTCTGGAGTTTACATTCTGATAATTAAATATATCAGGAATAAAAAACTGGAATTAGTAAGAATAACATTGAACGATTCGGATCAAAAACCAACTGGTTCACCAGTGCGCAGTGGTGGTAGTAATAGAGATCCAGCGCGGAAACAGGCACTTCAGCCCACGCCGACCAGCGATCACCCCGTACATTAGTTTAAGAAAGAACTGCAGATGCTGGAAAAATCGAAGGTAGACAAAAATGCTGGAGAAACTCAGCGGGTGAGGCAGCATCTATGGAGCGAAGGAAATAGGTGACGTTTCGGTTTGAGACCCTTCTTCAGTCTGAAGAATAGGTGGTGTTTCGGGTCGAGACCCTTCTTCAGTCTGAAGAAGGGTTTCGACCCGAAATGTCACCTATTCCTTTGCTCCATAGAAGCTGCCTCACCCGCTGAGTTTCTCCAGCATTTCCGTCTACCCCGTACATTAGCACTCTCTTACACACTAGGGACAAGGTACAAGTTTTCCAAAGCTAGTTGACCTACAAAGCCGTACGTCTTTGGAGGATGGGAGGAAACTGGAGCACCCAGAGAAAACCCATGCGGTCCCAGGGCGAAGGTACGAACTCCATACAGATGGCATCCGTAGTCTGGTTCGGACCTGGGTCTCTGGCGCTATGAGGCAGCAACTCTATCGCCACCGTGCTGCCCACATTTTCTTGCCATGTCTGACACACATGTTTCTCCAGATCCATCAGAGTGCAGTTAACTCCCATCAGATGTGGACCAGCCCATCCACATAGTTCAAGGCATTCATAGCAAAAGGACTTGAGTATAGGAGCAGGGAGGTTCTACTGCAGTTGTACAGGGTCTTGGTGAGACCACACCTGGAGTATTGCATACAGTTTTAGTCTCCTAATCTGAGGAAAGACATTCTTGCCATAGAGGGAGTACAGAGAAGGTTCACCAGACTGATTCCTGGGATGTCAGGACTTTCATATGAAGAAAGACTGGATAGACTCGGCTTGTACTCGCTAGAATTTAGATGATTGAGGGGGGATCTTATAGAAACTTACAAGATTCTTAAGGGGTTGGGCAGGCTAGATGCAGGAAGATTGTTCCCGATGTTGGGGAAGTCCAGAACAAGGGGTCACAGTTTAAGGATAAGGGGGAAATCTTTTAGGACCGAGATGAGAAAAACATTTTTCACACAGAGAGTGGTGAATCTGTGGAATTCTCTGCCACAGAAGGTAGTTGAGGCCAGTTCATTGGCTATATTTAAGAGGGAGTTAGATGTGGCCCTTGTGGCTAAAGGGATCAGGGGGTATGGAGAGAAGGCAGGTACAGGATACTGAGTTGGATGATCAGCCATGAACATATTGAATGGCGGTGCAGGCTCAAAGGGCCGAATGGCCTACTCCTGCACCTATTTTCTATGTTTCTATGTATTTAAGGATGGGCCTTGCCAAAGATGCCCACTTCTTATGCCTTTTCCCGATGATTCCACGTGCAACATTCTGACCACGTTTGAGATGATTCACCAGGTTCACTGCACCATTAAATAGAAGCCATCAGGGCAACACGGTGACGCAGCGGTAGAGTTTCTGCCTCACAAAACCAGAGATCCTGACTACGGCTGCTGTCTGTACCGAGTTTGTACATATTCCCTGTGACCGCGTGGGTTTCCTCCGGGTGCTCCGGTTTCCTCCCACATCCCAAAGACGTGCGGGTTTGTAGATTAATTGGCTTCTGTAACTTGCCCCTGGTGTGTAGGATGGAACTGGTGTGCGGGGCGATCGCTGGTCGGCGTGGACTCAGTGGGCCGAAGAGCCTGTTTCCACGCTGTATCTCTAAACAAACCTGAACTAAAAGAAAGACTGATGTGATGGTGATTTGTGGAGAGCATTTGAGAGGTGAGATTCAGCTCTTGGCATCAATAATTTAGACCAATGAATAAAGAAAATGATTCATCATGTTCAGCTCCCTGTCTTGGCTGTGCTTGACATAACACAATGGAGTTGTTGATCGCCCTTAGGCCACACAGCTGGTAGAGTTGCTGCCTCACAGCACCAGAGACCCGGGTTCCATCCTGACTACGGGAGCTGCCTGTACAGAGTTTGTACATTCTCTCCGTGACCTGTGTGGGTTTTCTCCAGGGGCTCCGGTTCCCAGGAGCTCGGTGGGCCGAAGGGCCTGTTTTACGCTATATCTCTAAACTAAACTGAAACTGGGCTCAATTCTGACCTCGGGTGCTGTCCATGTGGAGTTTGCATGTTTTCCCTGTGACCGCATGGGTTTCCTTCGGATGCTCCAGTTTCCTCCCACATTCCAAAGATGTGCGGGTTTGTAGGTTAATTGGCTTCTCAAAAATTGCCCCTAGTGTGTAGGGAGTGGATGGGGACGTGGGATAGCATAGAACTAGTGTGAACGGGTGAGCGATGGTCAGTGTGGGCCAAAGGGCCTGTTTCCACGCTGTATCTCTAAGCCTGTTTCCACACTGTATTTCAAGAGAGAGTTAGATGTAGCTCTCAGGGCTAAGGGAATCATGGGATATGGGGGAAAAGCCGGAACGGGGTACTGATTTTGGATGATCAGCCGCGATTGTTGGCTCGAAGGGCCGAATGGCCTACTCCTGCACCTATTTTCTATGTTTCTGTTGCTAAACTAATCAATCAATACCCATCAATAAGTTGACATTGGCAAAAATCATCTCTCGGAGTTAGAAGGTTGTAGATTCCAGTCCGACACAAGGAACCTGACCATGTGACCCAGGCGGCCATTTTCAGTGCGTCACCAAGTGAGTGCTGTAATGTTGGAGGTGGCGTCTTTCGATGAAGCACTGAGCTAAGACTCTGCTGCCACCTCTGATGGGTGAACGAGATCTCACAACTCCTTCAACGAACAAAGGCTCTCTCTTTGAAGTCTCTGGGCCAACATTTATCACTCATTCCACATGGCCCAACAATATAATCTCACTCGTTAGTAGTGTTGCTTCTGCAGTTAAATAAACCGACTGCTGCATTTCATATTGTTCAAGAAGGAACAGCAAGTGCTGGAAAATCGAAGGTAGACAAAAGTGCTGAAGAAACTCAGCGGGTGCAGCAGCATCTATGGAGCGAAGGAAATAGGCAACGTTTCGGGCCGAAACCCTTCCTCAGACTGAACGTTGCCTATTTCCTTCGCTCCATAGATGCTGCTGCACCCGCTGAGTTTCTCCAGCACTTTTGTCTACCTTTGCTGCATTTCATACCTTACACCCATTTCAAAAACACTTCATTGGCGGTGATGCACATTTTGCTGACCAAGGTCATAGTGTCAATGTGAATTGCTGACGTTATTGAGAGATTTGGAGAGATTCTTGGAGAGATTTAGTTGCCAATGCTCCAATATTTCTGTCCCTCTCAAACCACGTTAGACTCGATACAACCTCGTGGCACATTACTCACGGAGTGAATCCCACGTGTTTTTTTCTGTAGAAATCAACTTATGGAAGGTCATAGAGTCTTACAGCATGGAATCCAGCCCTTCAGCCCAACTTGCCCACACCAGCCAACATGTCCCATCTAAGGTAGACAAAAGTGCTGGCGAAACTCAACGGGTGAGGCAGCATCTATGGAGCGAAGGAAATAGGCAACGTTTCGGGCCGAAACCCTTTTTCAGACTGATGTGAGGGTGGGGGTGGGGGTGGGGGGGGGGAACGGGAAGAAGAAAGGAAGAGGTGGAGCCAGTGAGCTGAGGGAGAGCTGAGAAGGGGAGGAGAAAGTAAGAACTACCTGAAATTAGAGAAGTCAATGTTCATACCGCTGGGGTGCAAACTGCCCAAGCGAAATATGAGGTGCTGCTCCTCCAATTTACGGTGGTGCTCACTCTGACCATGGAGGAGGCCGAGGACAGAAAGGTCGGATTCAGAACGGGAGGGGGAGTTGAATGGCTGAGCCACTGGGAGATCAGATTGGTTATTGCGAACCGAGCGGAGGTGTTCGGCGAAGCGATCGCCAAGCCTCCGCTTGGTCTCACCGATGTAGAGCAGCTGACACCTAGAGCAGCGGAAGCAATAGATGAGTTTGGAGGAGATGCAGGTGAACCTCTGCCGCACCTGGAAAGGCTGCTTGGGTCCTTGAATGGAGTCAAGGGGGGAGGTAAAGCGACAAGTGTAGCATTTCTTGCGGAGTCCCACCTACCCGCGTTTGGCCCATACCCCTCTAAACCTGTTCTATCCATGTACCTGTCTAAATGTTTCTTAAACGTTGCGATAGTTCCTGCCTCAACCACCTCTTCTGGCAGCTCATTCCATACACCCACCACCCTTTGCGTGAAAAAGTGACCCCTCAAATTCCTATTAAATCTTTCCCCCCCCTCACCTTAAACCTATATCCCCTGGTTCCACACTTGATTTGTTTTGAAGTGCACATATATTCTCCTCAGTAATCCAATTTAACTTGTGCTCAAGTAATTTCAGGCAAGCTTTATTAATAGTGAATCAAAAATCATTGGAGGGTTATGAGGGACTACTCTAGAGATTTACTAATGGACTGACTTGTTCAATATTAAATTACATGAATTCTCCAATTCCAACCACTCTCTACACCTAAAAGAATGATCTTCAAGCTTGTCCTCCAGACTTTACCAAGTGTTTTCGCAGGCAATGACTTATTTAACCCTTTCGTTTTCCTCTCCCTGACTCTGAAGTAGGATCTCGACTAGGGGGCGCTGTCCTGTGTGGTATGGCTGCCCAGCCTGCAGCTGTCCGTTTTCATCTTTTTTTTATTTTTAGTTAGTTAGTTGTTTTGTTTTTTAGGAGTTCTAGTCTTTTTTATGTGGGGGGGTGGGGGGGGGGAAGGGGGAAACTACTTTCTAGGGTCCCTATCTGGTCGGAGAGGCAGCTTTTCTCCGGGCTGCACCTTCGACCCGTCCTTGCGGCCTACCAGCGGGCCTGGAGCGGCGTTTCCTGAGGGGACCGGCCAGGACCTCGGCTTCGGCGGTGGCACAGCGCTGGAGCGCTATCGCGGAGCGGGCGATGCCTTGCCCGGGTCGCCGCGCTGGAACTCCGGTGAACTGAGCCCGCAGGTGAAACATCGTGGAGCTGCGGGCGGCGGCGCTGAACTTTAACAACGGGAGCCTGGGATCTCTCGCCGAGATCGTCAGTGTTGGAGCTCCATTCAGCGCGGCCTGTTGGCTTCGGAAGCCACGGTCCCGAGTAAGGAGGTGGCCGTTCCAGGTGTCCCAAGCTGCTGAGAGGATTCTCCCGACGCCGGAGCACCATCACCCGGCGAGAACGGCCTGGAACATTGGGCCTCCGTGAAGGTGACTGTGGAGGCCTAAATAGGCCCGACTATGGGTGGACATGGGATGGGGACTGGACTTTGTGCCTTCCCCCACAGTGGGAACCATTGTGGGGGGATGTTTTTATGTTTTATGTTAAATTTCTTTAATGTTGTGTCTATTTGTGCTGCATGGCAAGACAAATTTCACTACACCATTTGGTGTATGTGACCATAAATGTCCTTTGTCCTTTGTCCTTTGACTCGAAACGTCACCCATTCCTTCACTCCAGAGATGGTGCCTGTCCCGCTGAGTTACTCCGGCATTTTGTGTCTCTCTATGGTTTAGTTTAGTTTAGAGATACAGCGCGGAAACAGGCCCTTCGGCCCGCCGGGTCCGCGCCGACCAGCGATCCCCGCACACTAACACTATCCTACACACGCCAGGGACAATTTACAATTATACCAAAGCCAATTAACCTACAAACCTGCACGTCATTGGAGTGTGGGAGGAAAACCGAGATCCCGGAGAAAACCCACGCAGGTCACGGGGAGAAGGTACAAACTCCATGCAGAAAAGCACCCACAGGCAGAATTGAACCCGGGTCTCTGGCGCTGTGAGGCAACAACTCTACTGCTGCGCCACCGTGCGGCCCTGAGGCCTAAATTCAAATCTGAACTGATCTCATCAGTCTGTATATGATCCATTTCCCCCTTTCCCCTGTGCTTCCATTTGCCTGTCTAAAAGCCTCTTAAAACACCACTATCGTATCTGCCTCCACCACCACCCCTGGCAATTAGTTCCATGTCCCCAACGGACTCCGCGTAAAAAACGTCTCCATTAACTTTTCTCCTCTCATCTTGTAGCTATGCCCTCTAGCGTTGAACTGTAATCTCCTTCAAGAGCCTCAACACCACCTCCTTCGCAATCTCAATCCGTCCAAATCTCACCATGGCCACTTGAAACCTCTGAGTTTAAAGTTAGAAATTTTTTTTCCGACGTTAGAGATACAGCGTGGAAGCAGAACCTCTGGCCCACTGAGTCCGCGCCGACCAGCGATCACCCATTCACACGCTGAAGAAGGGTTTCGGCCCGAAACGTTGCCTATTTCCTTCGCTCCATAGATGCTGCTGCACCCGCTGAGTTTCTCCAGCACTCTTGTCCACCCGTTCACACGCGTTCTACAAACATGCCAGGCCAGTTTGAGACGGTCTCCCTGTGAGTGCGTGGGTTTCCTCTGGGTGCTCCGGTTTCCTCCCACATCCCAAAGACAAATAGGTTTGTAAGTTAATTGGTCTCGGTAAAAACTGCCCCCAGCTATGTAGAGAGTGAATGGAAAACATTGGGATAACATAGGACTAGTGTGAACGGATAATGGATAGCATGAACTCGGTGGGCTGAAGGGCCTGTTTCCATGCTGCTTCTCTAAACTAAACTACTTCCATAGGTTCATCCAGCCGGAGACAAACTTTGCCTTAGTTACTCATGCTCTGGAGAAGTTCGAACAGATTTTACAATTCTCACTAGCTTACTCTTCTTATTTAATTACTCCTAAAATTTATTCAGCGTTTTATTTGTTTGCCCTGGTCTGCTGCGGAAAGTGTTCCAAACTCTCACAACCCTGAGAGAAAATATTTCACTTCATCTGCGTCTTATAATGGTGACCACTTAAACAGTGACTCCTAAATTCTCGTGGTGAAGCAACAATTGTCTCCCTCGAAGGTAGACAAAAGTGCTGGAGAAACACAGCGTTTGCGGCAGCATCTATGGAGCGATGGAAATAGGCAACGTTTCGGGCCGAAACCCTTCTTCAGACTGATGTAGGGTTGGGGGGGGGGGGGGGGGGGGGCGGGAAGAAGAAAGGAAGAGGAGGAGCCAGAGGGCTGAGGGAGAGCTGAGAAGGGGAGGAGACAATAAGGGCTACCAGAAATTGGAGAATTCAATGTTTATGCCGCTAGGGTGCAGACTGCCCAAGCGAAATATGTGGTGCTGCTCCTCCAATTTCCGGTGGTGCTCACTTTGATCTTCATCGATGCTACCTGAGCCACTGAGTTATAGTCTATTATTGTCACGTGTACCGAGGTACACTGTAAAGCTTTATGTTGCGTGCTATCCAGACAGCGAAAAGACTATTCATGATTACAATCGACCCGTCCACAGTGTACAGAAACAGGATGAAGGGAATAATCTTTAGTGACAGTAAAGTCCGATTACAGATAGTCCAAGGGTCTCCAATGAGGTAGATGGGAGGTCAGTTGGGAAGAAACTGGCCTTTACTCCAGCATTTTGTATCTTTTCTCGTAAACCAGCATCTTCAGTTCCTTGTTTCTATCTCTTCACACAACCTTGTCAGACCACTTTAGGATCTCATATATTTCAATCTAGCCCCTATCGCTCTTCTTAGCGAGTGGCTTGGTCCAGTCTTTCCTCATAAGACCATCATCTCATTCCGGATATTGGTCTGTGGAACCTTCTCTGAACAGGTTCCAGTGCCTTAAGGGCCTGTCCCACTTTCCCGAGTTCTCTGCCGAGTTGAAAGGACCTTAAAAATAAAATCAAGATTTTTGTGATCTACGAACTCCTCCTCTTTTAACTCGTGGACTTTTTTGACATGCTGGAAAAAACGTCCCGACTTACCTGATGCCCCGAGTACCTACGGCTGGCATAACGAGCCGCTACGCTATATCTACGGACTCCTACGGACTCCTTACGGCCTCCTATGGACTCGCTACGGACATTCTCAGAGTTTGAATCAAGGGGAAAACTCGGGAGAATTCGTGAGTAACTCGGGAAAGTGGGACAGGCCCTTTAGCATCCTTCCTTGAGAAAGGGAAAACAAATGGAGAGGAACCTACGGAAACCCATGGTTAGAGAGATAAACACACAATGCTGGAGTAACTCAGCGGCTCAGGCAGCTTCTCTGGGGAAAAGGATTAGGTAACGTTTTTGGTATTGGAACCCTTCTTCAGACTGGATAGGAAAGGTTTAGAGCAGGGGTTCCCAACCTTTTTCGTCCCATTTACCCCTGGCAACTTTAATAGCACGTAACGATGTTATTTAGCTTATTTATGAACGACTAATGATGAACCGGAACCAAACACAGTCAGTCAATGAGAAAAAATACGGACAAATCCACAATCAACAAATTTACCCCCTGGGTAGGCAACATTTACCCCCCTGGGGGTCAATTTACCCCGGGTTGGGAACCCTTGGTTTAGAGGGATATGGGGCAGGTGGGTCTAGTGTAGATGGGGCACCTTGGTTGTCATGGGCAAGCTGGGCCGAAGGGCCTGTTTCCACACTGTATGCTCTATGGCTCTAAACATACTGTACTACACACAACTGCCACATCCTGCCACAACCAGAGAGCCGTCCAGAACCACCATCTTACCTCATTGGTGACCCTCGGACCATCTTTGAACGGCTTTACCTTGCACTAAATGTTATTCCCTCATCATGTATCTCTACACTGTCAATGGCTCGATTGTAATCATGTATTGTCTTTCCGCTGACAGGTTAGCGCGCGGCAAAAGCTTTCCACTGTACCTCGGTGCACGTGACAATAAACTAAACTGAACTGAGCTTCACATGTGGGCCTGCCAGTGCTGACGTTTGCGAGGTTCTAAACATAATCCAATTAGGCCATTGCAGAAACAGGAACTATAGTGTTTCTCTTGTATGCCTCGCTAGACCTGAATCAGACTCACTGTTGTCACATCCACCATGCCCTTTTCAAGATCTTCACGAATTAGTAAGTAATTGTTTTAATTACCGACTCCCTAAAGCACAGAAGAGCTGCCGTCTGTCGACACTGATGGGCTGCAGTGTGCATCAGGCAGACAGGAAGTGGGCTGTGCAATCTCTTCAGCCCTGTCACCGCACACGTGAGGCAGCTCAAGTGAATAGTCTCCTGCCGTCGAGCTGACATTAATGATGAGTCCTCTGTGGCTCGCGGTTAATCTTAAATGCCCAGAGGCCTACTGGAGAGTTAACCAACCCTAAAGAGGGAGGAAAAGGATTATTCTGAAGGTAGACACAAATGTATATACTCCAAAGACAGACACAAAACGCTGGAGTAACTCAGCGGGACAGGATAGAAGGAGTGGGTGATGTTTTTCGGCTCGAGACCCTTCTTCAGACTCGAACCGAAACGTCACCCATTCCTTCTCACCAGAGGTGCTGCCTGTCCCGCTGAGTTACTTCAGCATTCTGTGTCTATCTTCGGTGTAAACCAGCATCTGCAGTTCCTGCCTACGTCCAGTATATACTCCAAATGCAAACACATTCAACTGTAATATATAGACGTCCAAACCTCTATACTCTGCAAAAGATAGACGCAAAGTGCTGGAGTAACTCAGCGGGTCAAAGAGTGATACAGTGTGGAAACAGGCCCTTCAGCCCAACTTGCCCACAACGACCAACATGCCCCATCTACACTCGTCCCACCTGCCTGCATTTGGCCCATATCCCTCTAAACCTGTCCCATCCATTTACCTGCCTTAATGTTTCTTAAACGTTGCAATAGTTCCTGCCCCGACTACCTCCTCCGACATTTCTTGTTACATACACTACCATTCTTTGTGTGAGAAAGTTACCCCTCAGGTTCCTATTAAATCTCCACCCCCCCCTCACTTTAAGCCTATGTCCCCTGGTTCTTGATACCCCAACTCTGGGCAAGAGCCTCTGTGTGTCTACCCGATCTATTCCTCTCATGATTTTGCCCATCTCTATAACTTCATTCCTCATCCTACTGCGCTCCAAGGATTACAGTCCTGCCTGCTCAACCTCTCTCTATAATAGCGCAACTCTTCAAGTCCTGGCGACATCCTCATCAACAACATCTTCTCTGCACCCTTTCCAGCCTGACAACGTCTTTGGAAAGGCTCACTGAGTTTTCCGTTCCGAAGAAGGTTCTCGACCCGAAACGTCACCTATCCGTGTTCTGCTGCCTGTCCTGCTGAAACACTCCAGCCCTTTTTACTTCCTTTTCTCGCTGAGTTCGTAGTTTTTTTTCTAATTCTAGTGCTAGGCATGGGAAATGCCTTTTGGCCCATTGAGTCCACACCGACCATCGATCACCCTGTTCACACTAGTGCTGTGATATTCCACATTCTCACCCACTCCCTACACACAGAGGCAAACAAACACGCAACAGGCAACAAACCCGCACGCCTTTGGGACGTGGGAGGAAACCGGAGCACCCGGAGGAAACCCCTTGAGGTCACAGGGAGAACGTGCAAACTCCGCACAGACAGCACCCGAGGTCCGGATCGAACCGGGGTCTCTGGTGCCGTGAGGCAGTGGCTCTACCGGCTGTGCCACCCTGTCGTTCTGAGCAGATGTATAACTTGGGGCCATTAAAGGGACAGGCGCGTGCCGAGATCTGCCATGATCATATTGAATGGTGGTGCTGGCTTGAATTCCGAATGGCCTAATCCTGCCAGTTGCCCGGGGCCCCACGAGCATTGGGCCCCACGCTAATCTATGTATTGTAGAATGTTATTGCAGAATATGAAAATGGAGAAGAACATCGCAAGTGCATGACGGCATATTTGATTCGGCATAAAGAAACTGGAAGTGTCGGGGCCCCAGTGCACTGCTTTGCCCGGGGGCCTATACTGCTGTTAAGACGGCCCTGAACCCTGCACCTATTTTCTATGTTTTTATGAGAAGGCATCGGGATTTCCATTGTAGATGTAATAATGGAAGGTAGACAAAAATGCTGGAGAAACTCAGCGGGTGAGGCAGCATCTATGGAGCGAGGGAATAGGTGACGTCTCGAACCGAAACGTCACCTATTCTTCAGACTGAAGAAGGGTCCCGACCCGAAACGTCACCTATTCTTCAGACTGAAGAAGGGTCCCGACCCGAAACGTCACCTATTCTTCAGACTGAAGAAGGGTCCCGACCCGAAACGTCACCTATTCCTTCGCTCCATAGATGCTGCCTCACCCGCTGAGTTTCTCCAGCATTTTTGTCTGCCTTCGATTTTTCCAGCATCTGCAGTTCCTTCTTAAACAGCAGTAATAATGGAATGTCGATGCAAACCTCTCGAATCTTTTCCAAGGCTTGTCTCAAACTGCTTTGGGCCACATCAACATTATTTGACTGTCTCATCCAGCCCAATGACTGCCCAGTACTAAAGTTCCGAACTGATAAAAATGTCACAGACTCGGAGTGTCACACTTACTTCTCCTTCCACAGATGCTGACTGGTCTGGTGCACATTTGGAGCACTTCCTTTTCATAACTGGAGGGTGGAGATTGACTTGTAATTCCACCTTCCCAACTTGGGATTCCTGCCCAGTACGAGGGGACATCTCCCATTCTATAGATGAGCTGTTGTAGTTCCCCTCGCACCACCCCGGAACTCTTGTCCAAGATTACCCCCATCCCTGCTCTCCACACAAGAGATGGGAGATGGAATTGATCAGGGCAATCAAGTCGTAGAAACATAGAACTGCAGGTACCAACTATATCGGGGACCCGACTTTTTCCCTGTCGGGTCTCCGGTGTCGTTGGGCCTGACATCGTGGAGCTGGTGGCGGCCTCCGGCCAGAACCAACCTGAGGGCTCCAGCCGCGGAGCCTACGGACTCGCCATCGCGGAGCTGGCCGACTTCGGAGCGGGGAGAGCTGTGGTGGTGCGCGGCTGCGACCCGACTTTGGAGCTTCGGAGGCTCCGGCCACAGGCCCGGTGGACAGGAACATCGGGAGCTCGCGGGTCCCTGGCAGGAGACCGCTTTTCGGAGCTCCCGCAACGGCAACTTCTTCCGCCGGAATCGCGGGGTTTAAAGGACTCGGAGCGGGGCCTAACATCGCCCGGTGTGGCTTAAACGGCCGTGGGACTTACCATCGCCCGCCGGGGGCATTAACATCGGGAGCCCCAGTCGCCTCGGCGTTGCAGTTGGACTGCTGGACGACGGGTGAAGAATAAAGGGAAGAGATAAGACTTTGCCTTCCGTCACAGTGAGGAGGTGTTGGAGATTCACTGTGATGGATGTTTGTGTAAATTGTGTTAAGTGTGTGTCTTGTTTTTTTTTGTAATGTTAAGACTGTAGAAATGCAATTTCGTTCAAACCAAGTTGTTTGAATGACAATAAAAGGCATTCTATTCTATTCTATTCTATTCTAGACACAAAGTGCCGGAGTAACTCGGCAGGTCAGGCAGCATCTCTGGAGAATGTGTAGGAGGCAACTGCAGATGCTGGTTTACACCAAAGATAGACACAAAATGCCGGCTCAGCAGGTCAGGCAGCATCGCTGGAGAGTAGGAATAGGTGACGTTTCGGGTCGAGACCCTTCTTCAGACTGGGAGTCGGGAGAGGGAAACTAGAGGTATGAAAAGGTACAGATCGAATCAGAGCCGGCACCGATGACCAAGGAAAGGTGGAGCCCACAAAGGTCCATTGTTGGCCGTGGAAGAGGTGAAAATGAAGGAATACAGCCAGCGAAACTAGCAGGAGGCCGAGGGTGGGGGAGGGACAGAGAGAGAGAGGGAATGCAAGGGTTACATGAAACTAGAGAAATCAATGTTCATACCGCTGGGGTGTAAGCTGCCCAAGCGAAATATGAAGTGCTGTTCCTCCAATTTGTGCTGGGCCTCACTCTGACAGTGGAGGAGGCCCAGGACAAAATGGTCACTATGGGAACGGGAGTTAACATGTGGGAAGAAACTGCAGATGCTGGTTTAATCCAAAGAAAAACACAAAAAGCTGGAGTAACTCAGCGGGTCGGACATCATCTCTGGAGAAAAGGAATAGGTGAAGTTTAGTTTGTTTGGCAACCGGGAGATTGCGTAGGCCAAGGCGGACAGTTCAGCGAAACAATCACCCAGTCTGCGCTTGGATCTCTGGAGAACATGGATAGGTGACGTTCTGGGTACGAACCCCTCATCAGACTGGCCCGACCACCAACACATGTCCAAATCCACTTCCTGGGATGATTGTAAAGGTACAAAAATAACACAGCCGCCATCTTGCCAGTCAGTGAATCAGACCAGGGTTTCCTCCTTAATCTTCATCTCGGGGATAATATGACGATAATCACACCATTAACAATGTCCTTTACACTTTACAGCTCTTCAAAGGCAAGTTTTACTACTGCCAGGGCCAGGACACTCGCAATGTCACCAACAGGTCAGACTGTGTGTTGGCCAACTACAAGTGGATCCATCACAAGTACAACTTTGACAACCTTGGACAGGTACAGAATTCACAATTGCTGTCTCTCCTCCAGTCTATTCTTTCTAGTCAATGCATGGAAAATAGCAGCATATCCAGTAAATGCTGGTTACTGGGCAGTAATGGGCTGAACACTTATTGTGTGGGAAGGAACTGCAGATGCTGGTTTAAACCGAAGATAGACACAAAATGCTGGAGTAACTCAGGGGGACAGGCAGTGTCTCTGGAGAGAAGGAATGGGTGATGTTTCGGGTCGAGACCCTTCTTCAGACGGCTCAGTTCTGGGCACCGTGTGGTTATAGGAAAGATGGAAAGGGCACAGAGAAGATTTACAAGGATGTTGCCAGGACTAGAGGGTCTGAATTGTAGGGAGAGGTTGAGTAGGCTGGGGCGCTAAACCTTGGAGTGCAGGAGGATGAGGGGTGATCTTATTGAGGTGTATAAAATCATGAAAGGAATAGATCGGGTAGATGCACAGAATCCCTTGCCCAGAGTAGGGGAATCGAGGACCAGAGGACATAGGTTTAAGGTGAAGGGGAAAAAGATTTAATAGGAATCTGAGGGGTAACAATTTCACACAAAGGGTGGCGGGTGTATGGAACAAGCTGCCAGTGGAGGTAGTTGAGGCTGGGACTATCCCAGCGTTTAAGAAACAGTTAGACAGGTACATGGATAGGACAGGTTTGGAGGGATATGGACCAAACGCGGGCAGGTGGGACTAGTGTAGCTGGGACATGTTTGCCGGTGTGGGCAAGTTGGGCTGAAGCGCCTGTTTCCACACTGTATCTCTCAATGACTAATGGGTGGTGTGCATGGAAGTATTGATCAAAGGATGCAATATCAGTAAATACTGATCACTGGCCCAACACAAACATTTTATTGTCTACGTTCTCAATCTCTAGCTGCTCCGATTCACTCTTTGACCAGAAAACCTTCTTCATAACTTATCTCCGTAGTCACCCTTGTTTGACCCTATCACATGTTGCTGCATTCAGCCCCTGTCGCACTTACGTGTCCTTGGCGTGTCGTGGTCGCGTTGAGGCGCGACGGTCCCGCGAAGGTCGCGCGCAACTTCATGCGTCCGCACAGCCGCCTGGAGCGCGTGACGTCATTTGAAGATGGACACAAAATGCTGGAGTAACTCAGCGGGACCGGCAGCACCTCTGGAGAGAAGCAATGGGTGATGTTTCGGGTTGAGACCCTTCTTCAGTCTGAAAGAAGGGTCTTGACCCGAAACGTCACCCATTCCTTCTCTCCAGAGATGCTGCCGGTCCCGCTGAGTTACTCCAGCATTTTGTGTCTATCTTCAATTTTCTTGTCCCCGCTCTGGGAGTAGAAGTGGGGGCGGATCCGGATCCGCAACGGCCGTGAGCCCCAGGCCGAGCTCGGCGATCGTTTGCCTGCTTCTGCTGCTGTTGGAGGAGAGACGTTGCGTCGCGCCAGGGTCTGGGGCCTGTCCCACTTTGGCCGTCAGTTACGCGATAGGCCGTTGGTGCGGGAAGATTTTGTTCGCTACAAAATTTCGGAGCCCCGTGCGATACCGCGCACAACTACATACCCCTCCGCGCTTCTCAGTGGGACCGGCCACACGATGCCCGTGCGCCTCAATGCGACGACAAGGTCGCGTAATTTGCGTGCCAAGGACACGTAAGTGGGACGGGCCTTTCCCCACCTGTAACATTCTAAGCTTCATTTGTTTCCAAGAGTCAAGACAAGTCAAGAGAGTTTTATTGTCATGTGTCCCAGGTAGGACAATGACATTCTTGCTTGCTGAAGCACAACAGAATATTTAGGCATAAATACAGATCAGATCAGTGTGACCATATACCATAGAATATATATACTGTATACACACATAAATAAATAGATAAAGTGCAACAGGCTGTTATAGCTCATAGTTTGTTTAAAGTTGTGTTTAATAGCCTGATGGCTGTGGGGAAGTAGCTGTTCCTGAACCTGGATGTTGCAGATTTCAGGCTCCTGTACCTTCTACCTGATTGCAGCGGAGAGATGAGTGTGTGGCCAGGATGGTGTGGGTCCTTGATGATGCCGGCAGCCCAGTTCTAATGAAGGGTCTTTGACCAGAAATGTCAAGCCTGTACCCCTTCCCATATTTTGATCATTGGACTGCACTAGGTGGTATACTGGTGTGTATTGATCACAATGGGTGGTATATTGGTGAATATTGATCACTATGTGGCATATCAGTATATATTGATTACAATGGTTGTGCATTGGTGTATATTGATCACAATAGGAGGTATATCAGTGAATATTGATCACTATGGGTGGATTATTGGTGTATCTTGATCACCATGGGTGGTATTCATGTATATTGGTCACCATGCGTGGTATATTAGTGAATATTAATCATAATAGGTGGTATATCAATTTATTGATTGCAATTGGTGGTATCTTGGTAAATATTGATCACAATTGGTGATCTCGGTATATATTGATTGCAATGGGCGGTATCTTGGTTTATATTGATCGCCATGAGTGGTCTGACATGGAAACCTGACGGAAGAAGGAAAAGAGGCCGACCAAAACTCACATGGAGGCGAACATTCCAGAAGGATCTGGAAGCCCGGGACGCAAGCCCATCGAGGGTGGAAGACGTCGCACATGACCGAACAGAATGGCGAAAGCTTGCTGCCCAATGCACTCAACAGTGTGGGAGGAACTAAGTCTAAGTAAGTCATGGGTGGTCTTGAGTACATCAGTGTATATTGATCGCCATGGATGGTATATGACAGTCCATGGACCACCAGCCTACACACAGCAAATGGAGAATGAGAGTTCCCATCAGTTTCCTGGCGAGACCTCAGACATCACAAATAGATACAGCGTTGGGCTGGACTCCTGTTGGCACTGATTTATTCCGCAGCTGCAGATATGATGGCAATGCTGGAACTAACTGGTCAGACAGCTTGTCGGCCAACACACCAACTGGGCTGCAGCGGAGGATGGAATGAAATGAGAAGACCTAGGCTGCCCTCATTAATGGCCGATGATGCTGGAAAGAGCACAGGGGAGATGGTGGCAGGGGCAGGCTTTCAAACAGAGGAAACAGGAGGAGGTAGTAAACATCCAAGATGGACTTGTGGTGGATGAGGCACATGGGAATTGGAAGCATTTCTGTTAAAGTTCTATCCACACTATCAGACAACAAACCACATTAGTCACCTTAAAGGGGCTGTCCCACTTGGGCGACCTAATTGCCGACTTTAGAAGAGTTTGAAAAAATGACATGTTGAAGACCTCCTTCAACTATGTGGAAGACCTCCTTCGACCTCCTTCGACTATGTTGAAGACCAGCTTCGAATAGCTACGACTAGCTACGACTAACTTCGGGAAAATTGGACACCGAATAGTGGAGAGTGAAGACGACCTCCTTCGATCTCCTTCGACCTCCCTCGACTATGATGAAGACTATCTACGACTACCTTCGACTATCTTCGACTACCCTCGATTACCTACGACTAACACGCCGACCTACTATGACCTACTATGACTAAACCTATGAGTGAAAATCCATTTTTTCCATGGCGACCTTTTTTTTACCCGCGGGCATTTTTCAACATGTTGAAAGAAACACCGCGACCTAGCTGAGGCCTCGAGTACACGGGGACTACTCTCGAGCATGAAGGAGAGTTACAAAGACCTCCTACGACCTTGTGTCGACCATGCTGTGAGTATGAGTCGAGGGCAAACTCGCCAGAACTCGCGGATTAGGTCGCCCAAGTGGGACAGCCCCTTAAGAATGAACCAATTCCTCTTTATTACTCATGCGGGAGTGGGAGAGCTACCGCGAGTATGGCTACATACTTCTTGTCCTTCACGGTCCCACTCAATTGTATTGAGCACAGACAGTACATTTGTACCTGAGTTTTCACAGGCAGGAGAATTGGGGTTAAGTGGGAAAGTACGATTGAATGGCGGAGTAGACTCGATGGGCCGAATGGCCTAATTTTGATCCTGTATCAGAATATTCATCAACCAAATACTGGTGGCAAAAATTGTAACTGGAGATGTGTAGTGCCACGTTTGGAAAACAAATTGATTTGCATGATCATCTAAATATTCACAAACAAACTATTTCAAAGCTTATCAACATGAATATACCAGTCATTGTAATCAATATGCAATGATATACCTCCCATAGTGATCAATATACACTGATATGCCACCCATTGTGATCAGTATACACTGATATACAACCCAAAGTGATCAATATACACTGATATAACTCCCATTGTGATCAGTATACCAAACTTACTAAATAATGAAAGGCTTGGATGGAGTGGGTGTGGAGAGGATGTTCCCATCCGTGGGAGAGTCTAGGACTAAAGTCCACAGCCTCAGAATTAAAGGACGATCCTTTAGGAAGGGGATGAGGAGCAATTTCTTTAGACAAAGGGTGGTGAATCTGTGGAATTCTTTGCCACCATAGGCTGTGGAGGCCAAGTTAGTGGATAGTTTCAAGACAGAGATGAATAGATTATTGATCAGTACGGGTGTCAGAGGTTATGGGGAGAAAGCAGGAGAATGGGATTGAGAGGGAGAGATAGATCAGCCATGGCGGAGTAGACTTGATGGGCTGAATGGCCTAATTCTGCTCCTATCACTTATGATGTAGTGCAATGACAATCCCGAAATGAAGGCGAGGAGCCAGGTGCTTCAGGAGGTATTTTTAATAGCGGTCCTTCTCCTTACCAGAAGAGTCTGCTAGAGGAAGATGGCACCTAAACCCCTGCTCTTTATCCCAAAGATCCTATAGCGGAGCAAGATAGACCACTCCTTCTAAATGCAATGGGCTAACGTGTAGTACGCAACGGAGCGGAACGTGGGCCTTTTTTTCATCCATTTCAGTAACCGGACCCGACCCGACCCGCAGTGTAATCAACGTTGCGGGGGAACAGTTTGTGTTAATAAATTATAATTCTGAAAATGAGGAGAAGATTTTTCCCAAATAACTTTTATTTTTACGAGGATGTTTCCGTAACCGGCTTCCATCTCCGCACTAGTTATCTTTGCTCCGCTATGGGATCTTTGGGGCGGAGAAGGAAGCCGGTTACGGAAATGGGGCCGAAAATTACCCATGAATCTGCCCATGACCGTACTACGTCTTTTTCGTCGACTGATCTATCTTGCTTCCTGTAGGGTCTTTGCTTTATCCCTCCAGCTAATGGCCGCGTCCAGACTCATCCATCCCGTGCCGAGGGGTTTGATAGTGGGAATGGCCGGACCCTTGGGAGCTGCCACAATGACATGATATACCTCCCCTAGTGAACAATATACACTGATATACAACCCATAGTGATCAATATACACTGATATACAACCCATAGTGATCAATATACACTGATATACAACCCATAGTGATCAATATACACTGATATACCTCTTAATGTGATTAATGTGAACTTATATAAACAATATATATGAACAATATGAACTCTTTAGTAAGAGTGGATGCCAGGTGCATGGGGCCTAGTTAGCAGGTCAGACGTTACTCCAGGCAGTGCTGTGATCTGTCAAGCTTGTAGCAGTCTATTTCTCATTTTGAAAGCAGTGTCTGTGTCTCCCAACAACAGGCTCTGATGTCTCTCTTTGTGCTGGCTTCGAAAGATGGCTGGGTCAACATCATGTACCACGGGCTGGACGCCGTGTCCATTGATCAGCAGGTAACGGGAGAAAGGAATGGTTAAAATCAAGGCAGCTCTTTAACTGCGGAGGGCATCACCGCTTGTTCTCCGTTGGTAAAACGGCAGCTTTACCCCAATGATTACATTGGATATAGATATTTATTTGATTACATTGGATTGGATTTATATTGCATTTATATTGGATCCAGCTTACAGCAATGATTCAGGGCGGCACGGTGGCACGGCGGTAGAGTTGCTGTCCTACAGCGCCGGAGACCCCGAAACGTCACACATTCCTTCTCTCCAGAGATGCTGCCTTTCCTGCTGGCTAAAGGCCCTGTCCCACTTTCCCGAGTTATTCACGAACTCTCCCGAGTTTTCCCCTTGATTCGAACTTGGGGAATGTCGGGGGATGTCGGTAGCGAGCCCGCAGGAGTCTGTAGATGTTCCGTAGCGGCTCGTAATGCCAGCCGTAGGAACTCGGGGCATCAGGTAAGTCGGGACGTTTTTTCAACGTTGAAAAATGTCCACGAGTTTAAAAAAAATAGCCCCGAGTACCTACGAACGGCTATTACCGTAATTCTCCGAGTTCGAGTCAAGGGGACAACTCGGGAGAGTTCGTGAGTAACTCGGGAAAGTGGGACAGGGCCTTTACTCCAGCTTTTTGTGTCTATCTGTAAGATAGATCTAGTGTACGGGCTGATCGCTGGTCGGCGCGGACGCGGACGGCCGACGGGCCTGTT
>CM075996.1:240008-258847 GCA_038087875.1 Malacoraja senta | reverse complement strand
GAAATCCCTTTGTCGGAAGGAACTGCAGATGCTGGTTTATAACCAAAGATGGAAACAAAGTGCTGAAGCAGCTTAGCGCGTCAGGCAGCATCTCTGGAGAGAAGGAACAGGTGATGTTTTGGGATGGAACTTTCCTCAGACTGAAAGTATGGGTTGGGGGGAGAACTGGAGGTAGAAAAAGGCCAGAACAAATCAGGGGCCGGCAACAGATGACCAAGGAAGGCTGGAGCCCACAATGGCCCATTGTTGGCTGGGGAAGAGGTGATAACGAAGGGATGCGAACAGTGAAACTAGTAGGACCACCAGGATGGGGAGGGGAGAGAGACTGGGAATGAAGGGGTGACGAAATTAGAGAAGTCAACGTTCATACCGAAGATAGACACAAAGTCAGGCAGCATCTCTGGAAAAAAGGAATGGGTGACGTTTCGGGTCGAGACCCCCTCTTCAGACTGAGAGTCAGGGGAGAGGGAAACGAGAGATATGGAAGGGAACAGTGGGAAAAGGACAGATCAAAGCAGACGATGATCAAGAAAATGTAGAATGCTTCACTGTCGGCTGAGGGGACAACACGGCATACAGTCAGTAAAATTAATCTGTCGGAAGGAACTGCAGATGCTGGATTACACCAAAGATAGACACAAAATGCAGGAGTGACTCAGCGGGACAGGCAGCATCTCTGGAGAGTAGGAATGGGTGATGGTCAAGACTGAAGAAAGGTCTGACCCGAAACGTCACCCATGCCTTCTATCCCAGAGATGCTGCCTGTCCCGCTGAGTTAAGCCCCTGTCCCACTTTCCCGAGTTACTCACGGATTCTCCCGAGTTTTCCCCTTGATTCAAACGCGGAGATGCCGGCCTTAGGTACGCGGGGCTTTTTTTTTTACTCGTGGACATTTTTCAATCATGCTGAAAAAAACGTCCCGACTTAAGAAAGGTAGGCCCGAGTACCTACGTCTGGCATAACGAGCCGCTACGAAATATCTACAGACTCCCACGGACTCGCTACGGACATTCTCCGAGTTTGAATCAAGGGGAAAACTCGGGAGAATTCGTGAGTAACTCGGGAAAGTTGGACAAGGGGCTTTACTCCAGCGTTTTGCAATGGGTGACGTTTCGGGTGGAGTCCCTTCTTCGGACTGATGCGAGGTTTATGTTTCCCCCATCAGGTGGCGGTGTGTGACGCCTCGCTCAGTGACGAGTCAGTGGACAGCCTGCACGCCATGCTGGAGGACAGCCTGGGACTCGGCGGCTCACCCCCGACCCCGCCGCCCGTCCCCCCGGCCCCCCGGAGAACCACTCCCGCTTTTCTGCCTCCCCCCGGGAAGAACGGCGCCCGGCGCTGGCGGGGCCCGGGGCTCCGGAAGACCAGGGGCCACAACCGCAGCCAGAGCAGCGGCGGCAGCACCAGCCCGGGGTGCCCGTACCGGGACTCCATCGAGCCGTCGGACGAGGAAGGGTGGCCCCTCGCTGAGAACCAACAGCGAGCAGTCGGAGACCCTCAGCAGCCTCTCCCTCACCTCCCTCTTCTCCCCCTCGTCTCCCTCGCCGCCCACCCCGGCCAAGAAGTGCCACAGCACGGGCGCTCTGGACGCGGCCAAGCAGTTCTACCGCATCGACCGGCGAGGCTTCTTGACGGCCCCGTCCTGGGTGTCGGAGCTGTGCGGGACCGGCCACCCTGGCACCAGTCCTCTACAAGGTGGGTGTCCCGACCAGGGGGCAGGGACAGAGGGCATCGAGGATGCACACGGGCAGGGCTGCCACGCTGCCACAGCTCAGAAGAAGAAGAGATGAGTTTGACAACAGCAAGCGGGCGCCTGCGTGTCTGTGTGTGTTTCTGTCAACAAGCAAAACTGGTCGACCCCCCCCCCATTGGTGTACGAGTTACACAGTCCGGCTATCCCAATGCTGTTTGTGCCAACCTCAAAAGGACGAAGGGAGAGGTTGCCGTGACTCAACTCTCTCGGTGTGGGTGGGTGGAGGGGCGGTGACCCGCCAAGCCTAGCTTGCAAAAACATTCTCTCACACTCTCTCTCTTTCAGTTTCGTTCTCCTCTCGACTTCCAAACTCAACAAAGAATGTAACGCTACTTGACAAAGCAGTCGCTAAGATCCAAAATGGTGTGAACGTGGTGTGTGTGGTGTGCGGGTTGCAGGAGAGAACTCTGCAGTTTCCACCCCACCCCTCTCTCCTTCTTGTGTATGGCGTGCACAGCCTAAAGTTGTAGGGCAACTTGTTCTATTTGATCTTATTTGTTTGTGCACGCCGGGTTGATTGCATTCGTCGAAACAGGGCGGCCCACGTGTAGGTTGCAATCTCCCACCCCGCCCCTCTCTCCGAGTTTGTGAAAGTGGGGGAGGGAGGGAATACAAGGATAGGGGGGGGGGTGAGAAATGGCTCGAATTAGCCCCCCTGTTCCTCAACAGGGAACAGCCTAGGCCTTGACTTCAGATAGACACAAAGTGCTGGAGTAACTCAGCGGGACGGGCAGCATCTCCGGAGAGGAGGGAATGGGTGACTTTTCGGGTCGAGACCTTTTTTTCAGACTCCAGTAACGTCACCCATTCCTTCCCTCCAGAGATGCTGCCTGTCCCGCTGAGTTACTCCAGCACTTTGTGTCTATCTTCGGTTTAAACCAGCATCTGCAGTTCCTTCCTTAACTGCAGATAATGGCCAATGAACAAGGAAGCTGGTGTGCATGGCAGGTTGTGTAAAGGCAGGAGAAGATGGGTGTCAAGATCTTCAAAATAAGCTCCAGGGATCTCATTGGAACTATCTGGGTTCCACTAGAGGACATCTGCACCACCTGGGCCTGCTGGAAACAGTTCCTGCCGTAGGATTTTGAGAGAGTTTGCTTCAAAGAAGTGTTCATACAAAATATTATTTTTTTAAAGCATTTATTTTATTCACTATTTATTTAAGTGCATGCTTTGAATATTTGGCATGTGCCAAATCAGACTTATTCTTCCAGATATACCAAATGTAATATTTATACAGAAATAATATATTAAAATATGTCAAGCCTGTAATTTTTGGAACCTTTTGCAGCTCTCTGGGTGATAATGTTCAGACTTGGGTGTTCGCAGTGGCAAGAAGCGAGGTTTTAGATTTTAATTTTGCCAAGCGCTGACGGATTAGAAGAGGACTGCTTTTCATCTTTCCTGGGGTCTGCATTGGGCCGTTTGGGGCCCAGAGGGGTTCATTTTGTACGGGGTACTGCCAAGTATGCCCAAAGAGCCCGGTCTTGCTTCTCTCTGTCCAGGTGCCGCTCTGAAAAGACACCTTTCCAACAGAAAGACTCGTGTTTTTTGTAAAGGACTCCAAAGTGTAGGAGTAACCCAGCGGGTCAGGTGACCTCTCTGGAGATGTCCTGGGCCTCCTCCATGGCCAGAGTGAGTCCCACCCCAAATTGGAGGAGCAGCACCTCATATTTTGCTTGGGCAGTTTACACCCCAGCGGTATGAACATGGACTTCTCCAATTTCAGGTAGTCCTTACTTTCTCCCCTTCCCAGCTCTCCCACAGCCTACAGTCTCCGCCTCTTCCTTTCTTCTTCCTCCCCCCCCCCACCTCCACATCAGTCTGAAGAAGGGTCTCGACCCGAAACGTCACCTATCCCTTTGCTCCATAGATGCTGCCTCACCCGCTGAGATTCTCCAGCATTTTTGTCTACCTTCTCTGGAGAAGATGGCATTTCACTTCGGGACCTTTTCCCAGTCCATCTGAAGAAGGGTCCCGACCTGAGGTGGCACCTATCCCTGTTCTCCAGAGTTGCCGCCTGACCCGCTGGGTGGGTTACTCCTGCACTCAGTGTCCCTCAGTTGTGAACTGGCACCTGCAGTGTTTCTGTAACATCTTTTCTATCTCTTTCAACGAGGTTCGCAGCCAGTGAAATTCTTTGTACCGTGTAGTTGTTACTGTAATGTTGGCCGATTTTCACTCAAGACAGCTCCCACAGACGATCTAAGCTTGGCCAAACGATGTGCTGGTGTGATGTTGGCTGAGGGTTAACTATTGGCCCTGGAGGTGAGTGTGGTGGGGATAGCCCCTGCACTCCTCCTCAAAATGGTGGCTGTGGGGGTTTTAGAGTCTCCTTCTTCAAGGGCAGTGAGAACCTCAGTTTAGGTGTGGCCTGGCACCTTTGTTCGTCACGTGTGCAGTGAAATTCATTCCTGTGTAACAGTTCAGTACAAGTATCACTATACACAAGCACTTAAGGGCCTGTCCCACTTGGCCGTCATTTGCCCGTCACGCAGATGGCGCACGAAGATTTTGTACATCACAAAATCCTGCGCGGCTGCGCGGCACTGCCTATGTCATCACGTGCCATGCGCGCGTAATGCGCACCATGCAGGCATCATGAGCGTGTCACGAGTCGTGCGTCGTGATGCGTAATTGATGTCTCGTAAATTACTCGCAACTCATGGCCAAGTGGGACAGGCCCTTTAGATACATCATAGATAAGCATCTCAGATAACAGTGCAAGTGTACGGCAGTAGTACACTGAGACCGTGTACAGTCGGAAGAGAGACACAAAATGCTGGAGTAACTGGGCGGGACAGGCAGCATCTCTGGAGAGAAGGAATGGGTGACGTTTCGGGCCGAGACCCTTCTTCAGTATACAGTAGACTTTCCTAAACAGTATAGAGGGTCGCCAGTTTGGCGCCGTTTTCAAGTCCCAGTTGTTGTGAGGGCAGGGTTCATGGCCTGGCCATGAAAGCCCGTTGCCATGGCGACGTTGCAGGGTCGGCCTGGCCAAGCGTAGCCATTGGTGTCCTCCGCCGCTGTTGGCCGCGACCGGTCCACGGGCTCGGCTCCTCACCGTCACGGTACTCCGTGTAAACAATTGCCCCGTCAATGCACTCCCCCCCCTCCCTCCCTGCCGCAACCGGTCTGCTTACCGTCCCTCCCGCTGGGACCCTGGTCTCCAGCGGCAGAGTCGGGCCTACCCAGCAGTCATAGCATCTCACTCCAAAGCTGACACCTTTGACAAGACCAGTGCTGCCGTCATGATCAGGAGATAGTAGGGCCAGAGGCCCAAAAGCTTGGTCACTAAAGCAGGGATTAATGGACGGAAGAGTCCACAGAGGTAAATCCAACTCTTGGGATGGACACAAAATGCTGGAGTAACTCAGCGGGATGGGCAGCATCTCTGGATAGAAGAAATGGGTGACGTTTTGGGTCGAGACCCTTCCTCAGACTGAGAGTCTGGGGAGAGGGAGACTAGAGATATGGGAGGGTAAGGTGTGAAAAGGACAGATCAAAGCAGACGAACCAAGGAGATGAAGATTGGTTCATTGTTAGCTATGGGGAAGGTGACAATCAGTAAAATTAATCTGGAGACAGTGAAACTAGTCGGAGAACTAGGGTGGGGGAGGGACGGAGAGAGAGGGAAAGCAAGGGTTACTGGAAGTTAGGGAAGTCAATGTTCATACAGCTGGGGTCCAAGCGAAATATGAGGTGCTGTTCCTCCAATTTGCGCTGGGCCTCACTCTGACAATGGAGGAGGCCCAGGACAGAAAGGTCAGTGTGGGAATGGGAGGGGGAGTTAAAGCGTTGAGCAAACGGGAGATCGGATAGGTTTAGGCAGACTGAGCGGAGGTGTTCAGCGAAACGATCGCCGAGCCTGCGCTTTGGTCCACACCTGGAACAGCGGATACAGCAGCTGAGGTTGGAGGAGGTGCAAGTGAACTTCTGCCACGGATACTGGCAGCTGGTGGTACAGCCACCGATGGTATAGCAAAGGCGGGCAGAGTTGGGCTAGAGGCACAGAAAGGGAGAGCGCTGAGATATTAGAAGGATGCTGGACTTTCGGAGGTTCCTGGTGCCAGGGTCATTCGAACACAATGATGGCAATGTGTATGAAGGAACTGCAGATGCTGGTTTAAACCAAAGATCGACACAGAATGCTGGAGTAGCTCAGCGGGACAGGCAGCATTTCTGGAGAGAAGGAATGGGTCAAGAAGAAGGGTCTCGGACCGAAACGTCACCCATTCCTTCTCTCCAGAGATGCTGCCTGTCCCGCTGAGTTACTCCAACATTCTGTGTCCAACAACGATGGGAATGTTACTTGTAATGTATGAAACTAATCGGTATAGTTTAGTTTAGAGATACAGCATGGAAAGAGGCCCTTCTGCCCACCAAGTCCATGCCAACCGTCAATCACCCGTTCACGCTAGTTCTAAGTCATTCCCTGTCATCCGCTCTCCTCACATACCAGGGCCATTCTTTTTTTATAGAGGCCAATTAACTTGCAAACCCGCACGTCTTTGGAACCTGGGAGGAAACTGGACCATCCGGCGGTCACAGGGAGAGCATGCAAACTCCACACAGACAGTACCCGAGGTCAGAATCGATCCTGGGTGTCTGGTGCTGTGAGGCAGCACCAGAGTACACAATAATGTACATATATGCAGTAATGTATAGATTATTGTCTCTATTAGGATTTGACTTATTGTCGTTGACAACAGTATTGCGAAGAAGATGAATCACAGAGTGTTTATGGTGCAAAAAGAATTCATCTGACATCTTGTAGTTGAGTATTGGACTGCTTATTAATGCCCTCCCCGAGAACACTCTTTCTTGCTCGGACGGCACGGTGGCGCAGCGGTAGAGCTGCTGCCTCACAGCTCCAGAGACCCGGGTTCGATCCTGACCACGAGTGCTGCCTGTGTGGAGTTTGCACGTTCTCCCTTTGGCAGCGTGGGTTTCCTCCGGGTGCTCCGGTTCCCTCCCACATCCCGAAGACGTGAAGGGTTGTAGGTTAATTGGTTTCTGTAAATTGTCCATAGTGTGTGATGGTTGGACGCGGTGGGGCAAAGGGCCTGTTTCCGCGCTATATCTCTAAACTAAACGAAACTAAACCGCCTATTTCCATCTGTAACATCCCTGTTCCAATCTTTATTTCCTTGGGAATGGCATCCTGAATCATTCTCCCTTGTTCAAATCTCCGTAGCCGCGATGTTATCCAAATCGTTCCTGCTAGTGTTCTAAAGTAGTCTTGCTGGTAGAGTTGGCAGCCAGAGCTCTGAACCAGCGACATTAGTTTGAATCTCACCAGAGCAGCTGGGAGTTTAAATCCCGGAAATTAAATAAATCTGGAATTAGGTTGTTTTTTTAAAAAGCTAATTTCGGTCGTTTTAACCATGAAATTACCAGACCATGAAAGAAACCAATCCATAGAAACATAGACAATAGGTGCAGGAGTAGGCCTTCGAGCCAGCACTGCCATTCAATATGATCATGGCTGATCATCCAGAATCAGTACCCCATATCCCTGGATTCCGTTAGCCCTAAGAGCTATATCTAACTCTCCCTTGAATACATCCAGTGAATTGGCCTCCACTGCCTTCTGTGGCAGAGAACTCCACGGATTCACAACTCTCTGGCTGAAAAAGATTTTCCTCATCTCAGTCCTAAATGGCCTCCCCCTTATTCTTAAACTGTGACGCCTGGTTCTGGACACCCACAACATTGGGAACATTTTTTCCTGCATCTAGCTTGTCCAATCCCTTAAGAATTGTATATGTTCTGTAAGATCCCCTCTCGTTCTTCTAAATTCCAGTGAATATAAGCCCAGTCGATGCAGTCCACTAATAGCCATCGGGGAGGAACCTGTAGATAGACACAAAATGTCGGAGTAACTCAGTGGGACAAGAAGCATCCTTGGACAAAGGTAATAGGTGACCTTTCGGGGCGAGACCCTACTTCAGACAGGAGAAAGCTGTCGCTGAATCTAGAGGTGTGGGTTTTCACACTTCTGTACCTCGCACCTGACGGGAGAGGTGAGAAGAGGGAGTGTCTGGGGTGAAACCCATCCTTCATTATGCTGGTGGCCTTGCCGAGGCAGCGTGAAGTGTAGATGGAGTCTAAAGTCTAACCATTACAAGGTACAGAGGGCCTCCTGGATTAAGAATGACCTGACCTATGGAAATCCGACTTTACACAGATGTTCCCGTGCACTTTTAACGCATTTTTCAAGTTAATAACAGTAAAATTAATATGTTTTATAGTATTCGCTAGTGACTGAATTAATTAATTTCCACTAGTTCAAATATCGTTAGTGTTCGGGTCATTATTCAATGAAATTAAAGAATTATAGCAAGTGTATATAGAGCAATACAATGGGTAACTGTAGAAAATGGATGCTTTTGACTCATGGAGAAATTGGACTGCTTTCAGAAACACAACCCAGGGCATTCACTACCACAAACCGTCAAAGGATGTTTTTAAGGCGGAGATTGACAGATTCTTGATTAGCAAGGGTGTTGTTTATGAGGCAGGAGTTAATTCATGCCATAACCAAACTCTGGAAGCACTTTATTGCGATGGATGCAACACTACCAGGCAGTAGTTATTGAGACTGGTCACCAACGTGCAGTGTGGAATTCATTGCCACAGAAGGCTGTGGAGGTCAAGTCAATGGATATTTTTAAGGCAGAGATAGATTCTAGATCAGTACGGGTGTCAGGGGTTATGGGGAGAAGGGAGGAGAATGGGTTGGAGAGGGAGAGAGATCAGCCATGATTGAATGGCGGAGTAGAATTGACAGGCCGAATGGCCTAATTGTACTCCTCAAACTTATGAATGCCAGACAGAGGCTTTTACACAGGCATATGGAAATGTAGGGAATGCGGAGATGTGGATCACGTGCAGGCAGAGGAGATTAATTTAACTTGGCATCATGTTGGGCATGGGCGTTGCGTGTCCAAGGGCAGTTTCTCTGCTGCACTGTTCTATGTACGGTTCAGCCCAATTTCATTCCAAGAGTCGAAAGCCAGATTGAAAGAAACCATGTCCCCGGGTAATGAGAGTCCAGAACAGGTGGAGAAAGTGAAACCGGGTTGTCCAACATGTCTTCACGCGAGCATAAGTCATAGGAGCACAATGAGGCCATTCAGCCCATCGAGTCTGTGCCGCCATTCAATCATGGTTGATCTCTTTTTCCCTCTCAACCCCATTCTCCTGCCTTCTCCCCGTAACCTTTGACACCCTTACTAATCAAGAACTTTCAACCTCCATATTAAAAATACCGAATGACTTGGCCTCCACCACCATCTGCGGCAATGAATTCCACAGATTCACCACCCTCTGCCAAAAATAAATTGCTCCTCATCTTCAGTCTAAAGGTGCGTCCTTTTATTCCTAGGCTGTGCCCTCTGGTCCTAGACTCTCCCACTACTGGAAGCATCCTCTCCACATGCACTCTATCTAAAGGGAAAGTGGAAAATATCAAAACTGGGAAAGGTTTTGTTGGACAAGGTTCCTAAAGGTCACAGATGCAGGGCAGGTCAATGAAGGTCAATCTTAATATAGACAAGCTGTGATCTCATTGCATGACAGAATAGGCTTCAGGGGCCGAATGGACTCCCCCTTCTCTTGTTAACTGAGGGACAAGTCATATACCTGGAAACATGCCATTCAGCTCAACTTGCCCACGCCGGCCAAACAAGTCCCACCCACACTAGTCCCACCAGCCTACGTTTGGCCCATTTCCCTCCACACCTGTCCTATCCATGTACCTGTCCAGATGCTTCTTAAAGGTTGAGATAGCACCAGCAAAGACCCAGGAAACACCACAGTAACAATAGTTTGCTGTCACCTATAGAATGAAGTGTGTGTCCCATTGGCAAAAGAACGAAGTCAAAGGTACCGAAGATGGGCACAACAAGTTGGAGTAACTCAGCGGGTCAGGCAGCATCTCTGGAGAAAAGGAATAGGTGACGTTTCAGGTCGTGGCCCTCCTTCAGACTGAGAGTCAGGGGCAGGGGAAACGAGAGATATCGACGGTGATATAGAGAGATATAGAACAAATGAATGAAAGACATTCAAAAGAAGTAGCGGTGATAAAGGAAACAGGCCGTTGCTAGCTGTGGAGCTAGGTGAAAACGAGTTACAGACAATGAGACTCAACGAGACGACTGAAATTAATACGAAGGTAGACAAAAATGCTGGAGAAACTCAGCGGGGGCAGCAGCATCTATGGAGCGAAGGAAATAGGCAACGTTTCGGGCCGAAACCCTTTGAAATTAATACGACTTGGGTGGGGGAGGGACGAGAGAGAGGGGGTGCAAGGGTTCCTGGAAGTTAGAGAAATCACTACTCATACCGCTGGGTTGTAGGCTGCCCAAAGCGAAATATGAGGTGCTGTTCACCAAAGTCAAAGGTACTGTTATATGTCCTCTTACAATCACTTTGAACGAAAGGCAACTGAGATTTTTTTTTGAATCACTCCCCATTTGTCAGTCGTAGCCCAGTCTGTGCAATAATTTTTTTAATATTTACTGGACCTTTGTGTGGAGTTGCAAATTGATTTGCAACTGTGCAGCTGAGAATAATAAGTGCGAATATGCTGCAGGTTTAGTGCAACGCTATACATTTAAACATCCTGTTTGCACAGCTGGGTAAATGCTGACGTGGGGGAGGGGAGGGGAGGGGGTGGTGGTGGCAGGGAGGGAGGAGGCGGGAAGGGAAGGGTAAGGAAGGGTGCAGAGATGAACCCAGCTGCAAGATTTAATGGCCAGACTCAGTTACTCCCTTGGGCAAGGACGGCACGTTGGCACAGCGGTAGAGTCGCTGCTACAGAGTGCCAGAGAGGAATTTGCCCCCCTGCGGCCGGGGCTCTGGAACTCTGGAGCCGGCAGATCCGTCCCCACAGTCCTCCCCCCCCACCCCAACGCGAGGACGTGAGCTCTGTCGGTCTGGCAAAACGGGTAATCCGGCAAGGGTGGTGGACCAAGGGTGGTGGACCGGTATCGAACCTTTCCCCGCTACCTCTTGGGCCCTGCGTGAAGCTGCCGGTGTCAATACAGAGGGGGTGCCGCACTGTCGGTTGCCGGCTGTGTTGGGCCCTAGTGAGACCACACCTGGAGTATGGTGTGCAGTTTTGGTCCCCTAATTTGAGGAAGGACATTCTTGCTATTGAGGGAGTGCAGCGTAGGTTTACAAGGTTAATTCCCGGGATGGCGGGACTGTCATATGCTGAGAGAATGGAGCGGCTGGGCTTGTACACTCTGGAGTTTAGAAGGATGAGAGGGGAGCTTATTGAAACATATAAGATTATTAAGGATTTGGCCACGCAAGAGGCAGGAAACATGTTCCCGATGTTGGGGGAGTCCAGAACCAGGGGCCACAGTTTAAGAATAAGGGGTAAGCCATTTGCAACGGAGACGAGGAAACACTTTTTCACACAGAGAGTTGTGAGTCTGCAGAATTCTCTGCCTCAGGCTGATTCTCTGGATACTTTCAAGAGAGAGCTAGATAGGGCTCTTAAAAATAGCGGAGTCAGGGGATATGGGGAGAAGGCAGGAACGGGGTACTGATTGGGGATGATCAGCCATGATCACATTGAATGGCGGTGCTGGCTCGAAGGGCCGAATGGCCTACTCCTGCACCTATTGTCTATTGTCTATTGTCTGTCACAGATGGTGCCCGTCAGAGGAGATGTTGAACAGTGTCCACATCTGCGCCTCTAAATGGAAGTAGACGCCACCATATTGAGGAGCAGGGACCAAAGTTCCCTGTTTCGTAGAGTCAACGCTTAAACGTCAACCAATTCATCGTTCGGTCATTTACCTCAGCATTGCTTGTGGGAGCTACCTGTGCACAAATTGGCTCCTATATTGCAATCATCACAACATATTCTGCTTTGTTGGCTGTATAATGGCCCCTGAAGTTGGACCCTGGCGTTGTACGAGGTGCTACAGACATTTACGCTGCATCTTTTGAAATGGCACTGGGAGACCTCTCTGTAATTTTCCTATCCGAGTCCCTGCTGTAAAGAAGGTAGACAAAAATGCTGGAGAAACTCGGCGGGTGAGGCAGCATCTATGGGGCGAAGGAACAGGCGACGCTAGGGGTCGAGGCCCTTCTTCTGACTTCAGACCCAATCCAGCCTGCCTCAAACAGCCTGAGGAAGGGTCTCGACCCGGAACGTCACCCGTTCCTTCTCCCCAGAGATGCTGCCTGACCCGCTGAGTTACTGCAGGTTTTTTGTGTCTCTCTTCTGGCTGAAACATCTCCTGGTGCCCCTCACTGAGACGAGAGAGAACCAGCGGGAAGACAACTCAGTGGGTGAGGCGGAAGGGTCTCGACCCGAAACGTCACCTATTTCCTTCGCTCCACAGATGCTGCCTCACCCGCTGAGTTTCTCCAGCATTTTTGTCTCCCTTCGATTTTTCCAGCATCTGCAGTTCTTTCTTAAACCCTTGCTCCAACGAGTTTATTTGTGGCCGTCCATCCAGTCAAGAGGGGGTCTGCTCAGTGTCAGTAGACACCTTAAGGGGATTTATTTATGTATGCAAAAGGTTGCTGAAATTACAGGAATAAAAGCAAGCAAAAAAAAAACTCTCTCACACTATAAATTCATTCAATCATATTGATTTAGGTTTTAGTACGGTCCAAAAACTGGTGTGTGAATTCTGTTTGTCCTTGTTGTACACCAGACTCTGTGGCAGACAGCACAGTAAACCTCTGTTTCACGGGGATGGTGATAAGGAACAACTTTCAGGCGAAATTTTTTTTTTGATTCCCCCTCTTTATTTGAACCAACGCTGCTGGCTGGTGGTAAGTTGCTGAGAACTGGGATGGTCTGATTTCTCACCTGTAACAACTATTTGCGTCGCTACTGAGCAGATCACTTTAACCCAATGGTAAAATAAAAACTATTTCTATATCCGCGGTGTTTTTGAGGGGGCCCTGCCCCTTAAATTCCATCAAGGTTTAACCGAGGAAGTCAGGTTATCATTTCCCAGGCGGCACGGCGGCACAGCGGGTAGAGTTGCCGCCTCCCATCGCCAGAGACCCCGGTTCGATCCTGACCTCGGGTGTTCTCTGCACAGATGTTCTCCCCCGTGACCACGTGGGTTTTCTCCGGGCGCTCCGGTTTCCCCCCGCAATCCAGAGACGTGCGGTTTTGTAGGTTAATTGGCTTCTGTAAATTGCTCCTAATGTGCAGATTGCAAAAGTGGTATAACATAGAGCTAGTGTACGGGGCGATCGCTGGTCGGTGCGGAGTTGGTGGGCCGGCCAAGGGGCCTCTTTCCATGCTGCATCCCTAAACCAAAACACAAGACAACTGGTAAACGGGATTAGCACAATGGGTCAGTGTGGACATGATGGGCCGAAGGGCAGTTTCTGTGATGATCTCCTCAACGCCTTGGAGCCAATAGTTGATCCCCAATCAACACCCCAGGACCACGTGGGTTTTCTCCAGGTGCTCCGGTTTCCTCCCACACTCCAAAGACGTGCAGTTTTGTAGGTTAATTGGCTTGGGTAAAATTGTACATTGTCCTCAGTGTGTAAGATAGTGTTAAGTGTAATAATAATAATAACAATAATGCATTTTATTTATGGGCGCCTTCCAGAACACTCAAGGACACCTTACAGTTAAAACAAGCAAATTACAAATATATAAATAAAATGAAACAAAAACAACATATCCATGAATTTGATAAGTAGTAGGGGCAGCAATAATACATAATTCGGAGAGAGAGTGTACCGACCAGCTGATCGCTGGTTGGCACGGACTCGATGGGCCGAAAGGCCTGTTTCCACACTGTATCTAAAGCCTAAAGTAAAGGAGACTAAACTCCAATTACATTAAAAGCTACTGTAACAATCCAGCCAACTAACTCCAAGAATTAGTGTGTAGCTGATAACTATTTCTTTCAGGCACCAGACTTTCTCTCTCTTACTCCTTTCTCTTTCTCTCCTGTCTCTATCTCTCTCTTACTCCTGTCTCTCTCACTCCCATCTCTCTTTCTCTCTCTCGCTTACTCCTCTCACTCACTCTCCTATCTTTCTCTCTCATTCTCTCATATTCTCGTTCCTTCTCTCCCCCCCCCCCCCCCTCCTCTCTCTCTTTCTCTTCAATTACAAACCATACATATCTAAAAAATCGAAACCTTTGATTACGTAACGGTTTGGAGGGAGTTTTCCCCTGGCAATTTTTGTCTTGTGTTATATGGACCATGAGGTCATAAGGAATAGGAGTAGAATTAGGCCATTCGGCCCATCAAGTCTACTCCGCCATTCAATCATGGCTGATCTATCTTCAAGTCCCATTTCCAGAGTCTTGGACACAACAAACCAGACTGAAGTTCCCGGTGCGGTACTGAAGCAGCCCTGCATTGTTGCGGTTCATAGAAACATAGAAAATAGGCGCAGGTGTAGGCCATTCGGCCCTTCGAGCCAGCACCGCCATTCCATAAGATCATGGCTGCTCATCCAAAATCAGTACCTCGTTCCTGCTTTTTCCCCATATCCCATGACTCCGTTAGCCCTAAGAGCTAAATTCCTTATGTTTGGCATGAAATTAAACCGAGGCCTTAATGTGTGCAAAAAAAAAAAATCATTGCTGCTCTTTAAAAAAACAACAGGAGAAACCTTGTCGATAATTTATGTCCCGGCAGAGTTTGGTTGTGTTGAAGGTGTTTGGGATTTTGCTCTGAGCACGTTTCCTATGTATAAGCAGCCACTACAATTTAAAATTCCACCGAGAGATCTTCCAAAGCTGTCGAAATGGCTGTTTAGATCACTTTCACTGGACCATCCAGTTTCTTACACCAGTCTAAGTATTGAAGTATACCTTGGTGGGGGGGGGGGGAAGGATCAAAAAAAATCTCGCCTGACCTTTAAGGGCCTGTCCCACTTACGCGTTTTTTTTCGGCGATTTGCCGGCACCCGTCATAGTCGTAGCAGGTCGGCGAAAATTTTTGAACATGTTGAAAATCCAGCGGCAACCAGAAAAAGGTACGACTCTTTGGGCGACCTCTCACGACCATACAGGAGTCACCCCGCGACATGTCGACACATGACGCCTGTATGGTCGTGAGTAATCGCGTGTCGCAGGGGGACTCCTGAATGGTGGTGAGGGTGCCGGCAAGTCGCCGAAAAAAAAAACCGCGTAAGTGGGACAGGCCCTTTTACCGTGACTCTCGGTTCCTTTTGCACAGAGAGAGAAAATTAAAAAAATCTGTACATGATATTTCCTGCAAAGGCCGTGTTCTCAATATTGTCTGTCAACTTTTTAAACAACTGAAATCTTTGTGAGTAATGTAGATCTTCCAAGTGACTCAGCACTCCGCATTTAGAGATACAAAACTATTTTGTCATCTAGGAGGCCCTCGGTCCGATAATTTGATTTATATCTTTAAGGGAGAGATTCGATTCAGTTATTTTGCAATCCAAAGTTGGCTCTCAATTGGGCACTCGTGCTTCGAGGCGAAGACAGAATGAACCTCCTTTAAAAAACATATATATATATTATATATATGTATAATGTATATATTTATAACGCATTATGTATGTCTTGTATTAAAGTAAAGAAAAATTGTGGAAGTTGTACGACCCTTTCTGGAGACGGGGGTTGAAAGGGTGCGTCTTGGTTCAAGACTGTTGTGCTGTTCTGCACCTGCACAAAAATAAAATAGAACATAGAGCAGTGGAGCACAATAGCAGGCCCTTCGGCCCATAATGTCTGTGCCTAACACAATGCCAAGACCAATTCTTTCCTGCCCGCACATAATCCATATCCCTCCATTCCCTGCGTATGCCTACCCAAAGTACCACTATCATATCTACCTCCACCACCATCCCCGACACATTTTGGGTGGCACGGTGGCGCAGCGGCAGAGTTACTGCCTCACAGCGCCAGTGACCCCGGGTTCGATCCTGATGTCGGGTGCTGCCTGTACGGAGTTTGTACCTTCTCCCACTGTGACCTGCGTGGGTTTTCTCCAGGTGCTCCGGTTTCCTCCCACACTCCAAAGACGTAGAGGTTTGTGGATTCATGGGCTTCTGTAAATTGCTCCTAGAGCGTAGAATAGAACTAATGTACGGGTAACCGCTGGTTAGCGTGAAGCTGGTGGGCCGAAGGGCCTGTTTGGCTGTTTCTCTACACCAGGGGGTCAGCAACCCACATAGATACATAGAAAATAGGTGCAGGAGTAGGCCATTCGGCCCTTCGAGCCTGCACCGCCATTCAATACGATCATGGCTGATCATCCAACTCAGTATCCCGTACCTGCCTTCTCTCCATACCCCCTGATCCCTTTAGCCACAAGGGCCACATCTAATTCCTTCTTAAATATAGCCAATGAACTGGCCTCAACTACCCTCTGTGGCAGAGAGTTCCAGAGATTCACCACTCTCTGTGTGAAAAAGTTTTTCCTCATCTCGGTCCTAAAGGATTTCCCCCTTATCCTTAAGCTGTGACCCCTTGTCCTGGACTTCCCCAACATCGGGAACAATCTTCCTGCATCTAGCCTGTCCAACCCCATAAGAATCTTGTACGTTTCTATAAGATCCCCTCTCAATCTCCTAAATTCTAGCGAGTATAAGCCAAGTCTATCCAGTCTTTCTTCATATGAAAGTCCTGACATCCCAGGAATCAGTCTGGTGAACCTTCTCTGCACTCCCTCTATGGCTATAATGTCCTTCCTCAGATTTGGAGACCAAAACTGTACCCACGGCCCCTAACCCGAAATAATCCGGCTCGCAGCGCAGGAGTGGGTTTTTTCAGTTCGTTTTCGCGACCTGGGAACTGCAGCCAGTCCTGGGGCACGCCATACGCTCACAGAATAGATGTGGATCTGTCTATCAGGTGGCGCCATCTATCTGTGAGCGGACAAGGCCACCTCATAGATGTGGCCCGCCATCCACTCTCAGACATGGGGTCCTGGCCCCTATTTAGAACAAGGTTGCCGACCCCTGCTCTAAACCAAACTAAACAAAACACAGCAGCATATTCCTTGCACTCTATGCAAGAAAAACCTGCCCTGCACCTCTCACCTTAAAGGGCCTCTCCCACTTGGGCGACCTAATTGGCGAGTTTAGAAGAGGTTGAAAAAATGACATGTAGAAGACCTCCTTCGACTATGCAGAAGACCAGGTTCGACTAGTTTCGATTAGCTACGACTAGCTACGACTAGCTACGACTAACTTCGGGAAAATTGGACACCGAATAGTGGAGAGTGAAGACGACCTCCTTCGATCTCCATCGACCTCCCTTCGACTATGATGAAGACTATCTACGACTACCTTCGACTACCCTCGATTACCTACGACTAACATGCCGACCTACTACGACCTACTACGACCTACTACGACTAAACCTACGAGTAAAAAAAGTATCGATTTTTTCCATGGCGACCTTTTTTTACTCGCGGGCATTTTTTAACATATTGAAAAAAAACGCCGCGACCTAGCTGAGGCCTCGAGTACGCGGAGACCACTCTCGAGCATGAAGGAGAGTTACGAAGACCTCCTACGACCTCGTGTCGACCATGCTGCGAGTATGAGTCAAGGGCAAACTCGCCAGAACTCGCGGATTAGGTCGCCCAAGTGGGACAGCCCCTTAAAGCTATGCCCTCTCGTATTTGATTTTTCCATCATGGGTTCTGTCTATCCAGTCTTATGCCTCCTATCATTTTATCTACTTCAAACAGGAATCAGTGGGAGCAAGTTGACAAACCCCCCAAAATGAACCAATCTTGTCTGCCTGCCTGCCGATTCTATTTTTCTCAGATAGTTGCTGAGAAATTTCTATAATGTCTCCCCATCAGCCAAAAGTATTTTCACTCCTCTTAAGATAGACTCCAAATGCTGGAGCAACTCAGCGGGACAGGCAGCATCTCTGGAGGGAAGGAATGGGTGACCTTTCGGGTCCAGAACCAGGGGCCACACAGTTTAAGAATAAGGAGTAAGCCATTTAGAACGGAGACGAGGAAACACTTTTTCTCACAGAGAGCGGTGAGTCTGTGGAATTCTCTGCCTCAGAGGGCGGTGGAGGCGGGTTCTCTGGATACTTTCAAGAGAGAGCTAGATAGGGCTCTTAAAGATAGCGGAGTCAGGGGATATGGGGAGAAGGCAGGAACGGGGTACTGATTGGGGATGATCAGCCATGGTTCGAAGGGCCGAATGGCCTACTCCTGCACCTATTGTCTATTGAGACCCTTCTTCAGACGAACGTATCCTCCCCTTGAACAAAGAGGGTTTGTCACCAAGTCAACTTTGGTTAGATGGCATCAACGATCACAGTGTAAGCAGACTCCCAATATTTATCTCTATGAGCTGCAGGTAATCAGTTACTTGCAACCAGAGTTTGTCAGAGAAGGAGTGGTGGTATCTGTGTTATTCTCTCAAACAGCCCAGCAGTCAGACAGCATGGAAACAGGCCCTTCGGCCCATTATTTCCATGCCGAACATCTCATTTTTTATTAGCCTAGTTTAGAGATACAGCGTAGAAACAGGCCCTTCAGCCCATTAAGTCCATGCCGAACATCAACCACCCATTTACATTAATCCTAACATCAATCCCATTTTTAATTAGTTTAGTTAATAGATATAGCGTGGAAACAGGCGCTTCGGCCCACTGAGTCCGCGCTGCCCAACGATCACCATATATCACGGTCTTGCATCCTATACACGGTGAGCAGTTTACCAAAGCCAATGAAACAACAAATCGGCACATCTTTGGAACAGGATCTAGAGTCAGGATCGAACCCGGGTCTCTGGTGCCGTGAGGCAGCAGCTCTCCCAGCTGCTATTGTCTTTAGATGTTTAAGCAACCTCCACTCTAATGCTCTGTCAAGCTGATGAGATGCCTGCAGGTTATTCTCCACGAGCTTCTCCTCCTTGCCTGCAGTTAATCCAGCCCAAATACCTGCACACACTACACTGCAGTCCACATAGGACTTGTGCACAGATTATTACAGAGCCCCACTTTCATCTCCAACATCACTTTCACCTCCATACCCAGTGAATGGTAGGGCTCGGGGGATTTGGATGAGAACATACATTAGCAAGTTTGCTGATGATTCAAAAGTGGGTGGTTTTGCAGATC
>CM075996.1:222508-235008 GCA_038087875.1 Malacoraja senta | reverse complement strand
GCAAGAGTTACTTGAAGTTAGAGATATCGATATTCATATCACTGGGTTGTTACCAAAGATAGAAGCAGAACGCTGGAGTGACTCAGCGGGACAGGCAGCATCTCTGGAGTGGAGGAATGGGTGACGTTTCGGGTCAGACTGAATCAGACAGCACCAGAGACCCGATCCTGAGACAGGGAGCTGCCTGTACGGAGTTTGCACGTTCTCCCCATGATCTGCGTGGGTTTTCTCCGAGATCTTCGATTTCCTCCCACACTCCAAAGATGTGAAGGTTTGTAGGTTAATTGGTTTGGTATAAATGTAAAGAAAATTGTCCCTAGTGCGTGTAGGATAATGTGCGGGGGTCGCTGGTGAGGTGCGGACTTGGTCGGCTGCATCTCGAAGCTAAACTAAAAAAAACTCATATTAACTCTGCATTAAAAGCACATTCAGAGTTAGCGTCAAACACATTTCAGGAGGAACAGAGTTTGTGAAGTTTGATGCGTGAACACAAACTCATCCCACCTCCTGGGTAATCTCAAGGCCATCACTTTCCCCATTAATGTGGAATTATTGTAACCAACCCTCAACCCTCGCCATTAAACGCCCACTGAGACAAAACGAGATGAAGGCGTACATAAAGGAGAGCAGGTCAGAACAAGTCTGCATTCACTCGTTAAGTCCTGTTTATTCCGTCGGAGTTCTTACCAGTAATGAAAAAGACAAGTCAAATTATGTGAAATCAATAGGGTGGCCTGGGCTCGTTATTTTTTTCCAATTTTCTGGCGTGAAATGACTGACTTCTCTTTATTGCGGATAAAAATCCGCTTTGCAAAGGCGGTGAGCGGAACAAAAACATAATTCATGAGTTTATCTCCAAGCACAAGATAACAAGTGCGGGCGGTTAACACTGTGCCTCCTAGCTTGTGTTTATCGTTTTAATATTGGAGGCTTTTCACAGCTTGGGTAAACGGTTAATTGAGCTTGGAGATAGACACAAAGTGCTGGAGTAGCTCAGCGGGTCAGGCAGCATCTATGGAGCGAATGAATATGTGACGTATCGGGTCAAGACCCTTCTTCAGACTCTAGCTTGGAGGTAGGTTAAAGATAGACACAAAATGCTGGAGTAACTCAGCAGGTCAGGCAGCATCTCTGGAGGACATGGATAGGTGACGATTTGGGTCGAGACCGTTCTCCAGAAAGGGTGTTCAGGTTGTGGGCATTAGTGGCTCATACCTCCAGGGTCCTGACCCAAGACTGGGTGCTATGGTAAAAATTGTCAATTGTCCCTAACGTGTAGGATTCACGATCACCCCGTACACTAGCACTATTGTACGCACCAGGGACAATTTACTATTCACCAAAGACAATTAACCTGCAAACCTGCGCGTCTTTGGGATGTGGGAGGAAACCAGAGGACCCAGAGAAAACCCACGCGGTCACGGAGAAAGGGTACAAACTCCGTACGGACAGCACCCGTGGTCAGGATCGAACCCGGGTCTCTGGCGCTGTGAGGCAGCAACTCTACCGCTGCGCCACCGTGCCACACATTATTTAAGAAATTGGCCTCAAGATTGAAAGCAAATCCTTGTACATCGCTCTGGGAGATACATTAGATCATCTACCTCCATCTAGAAGATGACATTTCCAACTATAGAGAATCCCCATTGAAAGCAACCACAGTTCCTTATGAAGCAGAGGGAGGCTCTTTGGCCCATCCAGCCAAGGGTGGTGGATCTGTGGAATTCATTGCCACAGACGGCGGTGGAGGCCAAGTCAATGGATATTATTAAGCGCGGAGACAGACAGATTCTTGATTAGTAAGGGCGTCAGGGGTTACGGGGAGAAGGCAGGAGAATGGGGTTGGAAGGGAAAGAATAATCAGCCATGATTAAATAGCGGAGTAGACTCGATGGGCCGAATGGCCTAATTCTGCTCCTGTAAGTTATGGATTTATGAATTTATGAAGTCAATGCCAGCTCCCCGCAGAGCTATTACTATCCTTGTCTACGTCCAAACTTGTTCTCTCCATATCTATAGTATGTACAAACTCTGTACAGGCAGCATCCGTAGTCAGGATTGAACCTGGGTCTCGAGCGCTGTAAGGCAGCGACTCTACCGCTGTGCCACCGTGCCGCCCTAAAGTGCGTTTCACCCTTCCCCCATCTCTGGCATACATTGATTGGGACTCCTGGCTCATCCACCTGGTAGACAAAAATGCTGGAGAAACTCAGCGGGTGCAGCAGCATCTATGGAGCAAAGGAAATAGGCAACGTTTCGGGCCGAAACCCTTCTTCATCCACCTGGTCACCTCACTGGAAAGGTGCCCGGCAAGATGCGGCAATAAATGGCAATAATGGGAACAAACTGAATGAATGAAATATGATTTTTTTTTTCTGCTCGATTTGCATATGAATGGTCCGTAGCCGGCTCTCTGTAGAGCAGCCACTTGCTGACAAACATGTAAATCCCGAAGACTCATTTTAAACCGATACCCTCTCCAAGTGAGGGTTATGTATCGCAGCTTCGAAGCTGAAAGAGATTGCTTTGATTCATCAAGTCTCTTCAGAATCATAAACGGGATCAGTAATCACATCATCTTTTCTACTGAGAACAAGCTCTATTGATGTAAGTGTTGCACATAATCCGAGCCCTCTATTGCTTTAATCATTGTGCTTCCTCTCTTCCGCACGCTCTTCAGTCACGTCCTGACCCGGGCCTGTGCAGAGGGCTCTCAGTCCGCTCGTACCAACGATTTATCAAATGACTGAATCACCTCACAATGCGCTTCAATACTCCTGTTTCCCAGCATCTCCGCCAATGTTGGAAAGTGCCAAGTTATTGTCAATCTTCTCGTTTCATTTTCCACTTCATTATGTGCAACATTAAAGATGCCGTTAGAAACATAGAAACATGGACAATAGGTGCAGGAGGAGGCCATTCAGCCCTCCGAGCCAGCACCGCCATTCAACGTGATCATGGCTTCTTCGTCTTGCGTATGGCGTGCACAGCCTAAAGTTGTAGGACAACTTGTTCTATTTAATCTTATTCGATTGTGCACGCCGGGTTGATTGCATTCGTCGAAACAGGGCGGCCCACGTGAAGGTTGCAATCTCCCACCCCAATGATCATGGCTGATCATCAAAAATCCTGCTTTCTCCCCATATCCCTAGATTCCGTTAGCCCCAAGAGCTACAGTATATCTCACTCTCTCTTGAAAACATCCAGTGAATTGACCTCTGTGGCAGAGAATTCCACAGATTCACAAGTCTCTGGGTGAAAAGGTTTTTCCTCATCTCAGTCCTAAATGGCCTACCCCTTATTCTTAAACTGTGACCCCTGGTTCTGGACTCCCCCAACATCGGGAACATTGTTCCCGGTGCATTCATTCCGTTTTATTGCCTTGCAGCGGCATTGAGTGGATATAGGTGCGGGGTTATAGTGAGGGTGTCTCACTTAGTCATAGAGTCATAGGGTGATACAGCGTGGAAACACGCTCAACTTGCCCACATGCCCCACCTGCCCATGCTTGGTCCATATCCCTCCAAACCTGTCCGATCCATGTACCTAACTGTTTCTTAAACATTGGGATAGTCCCTGCCTCAACTACCTCCTCTGGCAGCTCGTTCCATACACCCACCACTCTTTGTGTGAAAAAGTTACCCTTCAGATTCCTATTACATCTTTTCCCCTTCTCCTTAAACCTATGTACTCTTGTCCTTGATTCCCCTACTCTGGGCAAGAGACTCTGTGCATCTACCCGATCTATTCCTCTCATGATTTTGTACACACCTCTATAAGGTCACCCCCTCATCCTCCTGCACTCCAAGGAACAGAGTCCCAGCCTACTCAACCTCTCCCTACAGCTCCGACCCTCTAGTCCTAGCAACATCCTCGTAAATCTTCACCGCACCCTTTCCAGCTTGGCAACATCTTTCCTATAACACGGTGCCCAGAACTGAACACAATATTCTAAATGCGGTCTCACCAACGTCTTATACAACTGCAACATGACCTCCCAGCTTCTATACTCAATACCCCGACTGATGAAGGCCAATTAGAATCTTGCAATTGCAATTGGAATCATAGTCATCGAATCGTGCAATGCTGGAACAGGCCCTTCGGCCCACTGAGTCCATGCTGACCACTGAGCACCCATTTGCATTGATCCCATTTGATACCCCCCATCCAACCACTTGCCCTCCAGGTTTCACCACTCACCTGCACACCTTGGATAACTTATTCTATTAACATAGAACGTGGACAAAAGGTACAGAACTGAGATATGAACGTAGAACGTGGACAAAAGGTACAGAAGCTTGAAAGCACACACCATAAGACTCAGCTCATTCCATACCAGCACCCTTTGTGTGAAAAAGTTACCCCCTCAGATTCCTATGTTTAAGAAAGAACTGCAGATGCTGGAAAAATCGAAGGTAGGTAAAAATGCTGGGGAAACTCAGCGGGTGAGGCAGCATCTATGGAGCGAAGGAATAGGTGACGGTTCGGGTCGAGACCGTTCTTCAGACTGAAGAAGGCTCTCGACCCGAAACGTCACCGATTCCTTCGCTCCATAGATGCTGCCTCACCCGCTGAGTTTCTCCAGCATTTTTGTGTACCTCAGATTCCTATTACATCTTTTCCCCTTCACCTTAAACCTATGTCCTCTTGTCTCTTGTCCTTGATTCACCTACTCTGGGCAAGGGACTCTATTCCTCTCATGATTTTATACACCTGAATAAAATCACCCCTCATCCTCCTGCGCTTCTTCCCCTCTGTTATCAGGCTTCCGTAAGCTAGGGTACTGCCCGATTCACCTCCACCCCATTGTGGACATTGGACTTTGTCTCTGGAACTGGTGCGCTACAATGCTGAGAACTATATTCTGTATTCCCTATCTTCCCCTTTGCTCTGCCTATTGTACTTGAGTTTGACTTGATTGTGTTTAGGTACAGTAGACAATAGGTGCAGGAGTAGGCCATTCGGCCCTTCGAGCCAGCACCACCATTTAATATGATCATGGCTGATCATCCCCAATCAGTACCCCGGTCCTGCCTTCTCCCCATATCCCCTGACTCCGCTATCTTTAAGAGCCCTATCTAGCTCTCTCTTGAAAGTATCCAGAGAACCGGCCTCTGAGGCAGAGAATTCCACAGACTCACCGCTCTCTGTGTGAAAAAGTGTTTCCTCGTCTCCGTTCTAAATGGCTTACCCCTTATTCTTAAACTGTGGCCCCTGGTTCTGGACTCCCCCAACATCGGGAACATGTTTCCTGCCTCTAGCGTGTCCAAACCCTTAACAATCTTATATGTTTCAATAAGGTCCCCTCTCATCCTTTCAATAAGATCCAATATAAGTATTATCTGGTCTGATTGGGATGGCACGCAAAACAAAGCTTTTCACTGTACACTCGTTACAGGTGACAACAATAAACCTGATCCTAAACATGAGTGTAGAAAGAACAGCAGGGGGACACAATATCTGTGTTGAACATAATGGCAAGATAAACGAACCTCATCAGCTTGCAAGAAGATTGAGGAAGGATCCCGACCCGGATTGCCACCTTTCCACATTCTCCTTGGATGCTGAGTTACTGCAGCACTTTGCGCCACACCTGCCTGCACCTGATCCATACCTGTCTATTGATACGTATATATCCCTATTGATAGATATCAATATTCCCCCTCTTAAACCCAGAGTTGCAGTGCTAATTATATATATAATCTGGAGCTGTCAAACAGGGGCGTCATTTAAGGTTTTGCTGAGGGGGGGTGGGCAAGCTATTCTCCCAAGAGAGTCAAACAAGATGATAGTCCATCACTACATCCCAGTGTATAACCAAGTCAAGTCAAGTTTATTTGTCACGTACACATACAAGATGTGCAGTGAAATGAAAGTGGCGATTCCTGCGGATTGTGCAAAAACTACAGAACAGAACAGAATGAGTATTTTAAGAAGACACAATACAACAGTAAGTTAGTCCCTGGTGAGATCAGAGTTTACAGTCCTGATGGCCTGTGGGAAGAAACTCCGTCTCATCCTCTCCGTTTTCACAGCTTGCCTGACCGTAGCAGCTGGAACAATCCGTTACTGGGGTGGTAGGGGCCCCCCATAATGTTGCTGGCTCTGGATCTGCACCTTCTGATGTATAGGACATTATAGCCATAGAGGGAGTGCAGAGATGGTTCACCAGACTGATTCCTGGGATGTCAGGACTTTCATATGAAGAAAGACTGGATAGACTTGGCTTATACTCGCTAGAATTTAGGAGATTGAGAGGGGATCTTATAGAAACGTACAAAATTCTTATGGGGTTGGACAGGCTAGATGCAGGAAGATTGTTCCCGATGTTGGGGAAGTCCAGGACAAGGGGTCACAGCTTAAGGATAAGGGGGAAGTCCTTTAAGACCGAGATGAGGAAAAACTTTTTCACACAGAGAGTGGTGAATCTCTGGAACTCTCTGCCACAGAGGGTAGTTGAGGCCAGTTCATTGGCTATATTTAAGAGGGAGTTAGATGTGGCCCTTGTGGCTAAAGGGATCAGGGGGTATGGAGAGAAGGCAGGTACGGGATACTGAGTTGGATGATCAGCCATGATCATATTGAATGGCGGTGCAGGCTCGAAGGGCCGAATGGCCTACTCCTGCACCTATTTTCTATGTATCTATGTATCTATGTATAGGTACCAGTACAATAAAACATATAATAATATTTATTACACCATAGCATAATATAACATATTACCATATACCATTCCATGTTATAACATATAATGATAATTTAATAATATGACAAAATATTGCACGGTTGTATATCATGAAATATGATTATCAAGCAAGCAAAGAAAAAGACGGTGATCATGTATTTTTACAGGGGTGCCGGCCCGGCAACAACTCGCTCCGGTGAGCTTCGGCTGCACCTCACCTCTGCTTAAACCCCACTGTCGTCGGACCTGCTTCCATGACCACTCCAGAGAGCCCTTTCCAAGCATCCACCACCCTGTGTACAAAATCCCTGTCCTTTAAATCTCCTTTAAACTTTAGTTACCAAGGAACTACTGATGCTGGTTCAAGCAAGGAAGGATACAGAACGCTGGAGTAACTCAGCGGGTCACACAGCATCTCTGGAGAACATGGATAGACTTTAGATTTTATAACCTCGTATGGTTTTCAACGCATAACTATTTCGAAGTGGAGAGTTGGTTCACAGTGGCAGTTCACAAACAATAATAAGTCGGAGACCAGGTAACCTGATTTTAATTCGTTAGACTTTAGACTTTAGAGACGCAGCGCGGAAACAGGCCCTTCGGCCCACCGAGTCCGTGCCGACCAGCGATCACCCCGTACACCGAGGCAGTAACTTGACCGCTGCGCCACCGTGACGTTCCCAACAAACGTGGGTGACATTTTGGATTGGGGCCTCTTCTTCAGAACATCCTTAAAATGTTGGCCTTCTCACCTTAAAGAAGAGGTGCCCTCTAGCTTTTGACATTTGAAATCCAGGGAGAAAGGCTCTGCCTGTCTACTCTGATCAGGAGGAAACTGGAGCTCCCATGACAAGGCCTTAAATACCTATACAGGCAGCAGCAGAAGTTAGGATTGAACCAAGTTGCCGAAGTAGCTTCTACAGTATCTACGCTACTGTGCGACCACTTTAGGTACATCCTGAGAGGGATGTGAGAGGCGCTATAAGAATGCAAGTTCATTATCCTTCAGAAGTGAGATTACTTCGGAAGTGAGCTCAAAGCCAGGATGCGAAAGAAGGGTTGACTCATCGAGGCCCCACTGCAATCTCTTCAGGATCCATCAGGGTTAATCTTTCAACATTTGGCAGATTGCTTGTATATTTAATCTCTTTTTCATTTCCCTGCAGCCATTATTACTGGCAGCACCCAACACTTTAATTGACAAATATACGCCTCGCGCGTCCGGTTGCCATGGCGACAAAGACGCCGCAAGAGGGTGGGTCAAGCATCCTGTCATCCATCCACTTCACTTCATTCTTCCATTATCCTTCCTCGAGCACCCGTCAACATGAGGTGTCTGTTGCCGTTGGAGACATCGCAAGCCTTGGTTTTCTTGGCCAAAGGAAGCAAGATTGCGCCCAAAAATATGCCTTTTGCAAAATTAACCATCCTTTAGTTTTGAGTTTTTAGTTTTGGTTTCAGACATACGGGCGCGGCACAGTGGCGCAGCGGTGGAGTCGCTGCCTCGCGGCGCCAGGGAACCATGTTCGATCCTGACTACGGGTGCTGTCTGTACGGAGTTTGCACGTTCTCCCTGTGACCATGTGGATTTTCTCCAGGATCTCCGGTTTCCTCCCACACTCCAAAGACGTGCAGGTTTGCAGTTTATAAAAGGCCTGGTTCCTGTATCTCTTAACAATAGACAATAGACCATGGACAATAGGTGCAGGAGTAGGCCATTCAGCCCTTCGAGCCAGCACTGCCATTCACTGTGATCATGGCTGATCATCCACAATCAGTACCCCGTTCCTGCCTTCTCTCCATATCCCCTGACTCCGCTATCTTTATCTAACTCTCTCTTGAAAGCATCCAGAGAATTGGCCTCCAGTGCCTTCTGAGGCAGAGATAGTTGAGGGATCATCAAAACATTTGGACAGGTACATGGATAGGATGCGTTTAGAGGGATATGGGCCAAATGCAGGCAGGTAGGTCTAGTGTAGATGGGAGATGTTGGTCGGGTTGAGCAAGTCACGTGCAGGCTGAGTTGTTTAGTTCAGAGATTCAGCGCGGGAACGGGCACTTCGGCCTACCGATTCCGCGCCGACCAGCGATCCCCACACACTAAACACTATCCTACACACACTGGGAACAATTTACAATTTTACCAAAGCCAATTAACCTACAAACCTGTACGTCTTGGGAATGTGGGAGGAAACCGGAGATCCCGGAGAAAACTCAAGCTGTCACCGGGAAGAACGTGCAAACTCCGTACAGCCAAGCGCCCGTAGTCAGGATCGAACCCGGGACTCTGGTGCTGCAAGGCAGCAACTCTACCGCTGTGCCACCGTGCCGCCCCAAGTAGAACTTGGCATCATGTTCGGCACGGACATTGTGGGCCGAAGGGACTGTTCCTATGATGCACAGTTCTATATTTTCTTTGGGGTTTACAAGATGTCTCTTCCACTACTGAAACCAAATTAAACAATGCAGATTAATTCTCCCGAAGATGAGGGTAACACTTAACTCTGTGGCTTCCAAGGTAAAGGGCCTGTCCCACTGTACGAGGTAATTCAAGAGTTCTCCCGAGTTTTCCCCTGATTCGAACTCGGAGAATTCCGTAGCGGGTCCGTAGGAATTCGTGGATGTCTCGTAGCGGCTCGTACGAGTAACGGTAGGTACTCGGGAAATCCAGTAAACTCGTGACGTTTTTTCAACGCTGTGAAAAATGTCCACGAGTAAAAAAATACTCGTGATGAAATTTATTTTTACTTTTTACTCGTACGAGCTGCTACGAGACATCCACGAACTCCTACGGACCCGCTACGGACATTCTCCGAGTTCAAAACAGGGGAAAACTCGGGAGAACGCTTGAATTATCTCGTCCAGTGGGACAGGGGCTTAAGGATGATGATTGGGGGGGGGGGGGGGGGGGGGGATTTTGTCATCCGGATGCCAACTTCATTGGGAGGCCCGTTGAGACTTCAGTGGCGCCCGTACGCAAAGACGAGAACTATCGTAAGGGAAAATTATCGGGTGTCACAAACACAGAGAGATTCTGATTAAATAATTCTATCCTACCTACTGAGACTTCAGGTTCCCAAACTGTGAGTCCCCAAAGAAACCTTTGTCATATCATTCTGAGAATTCGTATGAATATTCAGTGAGTTTTTAGTCCGGTTCGCTTTAGGCTTACAGCGCGGAAACAGGCCCTTTGGCCCACCGAGTCCCCGCCGACCAGCGATCCCCGCACACTGAAGAGCCTGTCCCACTTACGTGACCTTTACAGGCGACTGCCGGAACCCGTGATAGGTTGCCGAAATTTTCAACATGTTGAAAATTCAGCGGCGACCAGAAAGACGCTACGAATCTTTGGAGACCTCTCACGACCATCGGAGACCTCTCACGACCTCTCACGGGTGCCGGGAGTCGCCTGTAAAGGTCCCGTAAGTGGGACAGGCCCTTCCCTCCATCCTATACACAGAATTAAAGGATGTTCTATTAGGAAGGAGATGAGGAGAAATCTCTTAAGTCAGAGGGCGGTGAAACTGTGGAATTCTTTGCCACAGACGACTGCAGAGACCACGTCAGCGGATATTTTTAAGGCAGTGATACATGTAGATAGATTTTTGATTAGTACGGGTGTCAGAGGCTACAGGGAGAAGGTAGGAGAATGGGGTTAGGAGGGAGAAATAAATCAGCCATGATTGAATGGCGGAGTAGACTTGATGGGCCGAATGGCCTAATTCTACTCCTATAATTTATGACGTTATGACCTTATCACACACTCGGGACAATTTTTACATTTATAACCAAGCCAATTAACCACCCTCCCTGCAGGTCGACTTGGAGTGTGGGAGGAAACCGAAGATCTCAGAGAAAAACCACGCAGGTCACGGGGAGAACGTACAAACTCCGTACAGACAGCACCCAAGGTCAGGATCGAACCCGAGTCTCCGGTGCCGTGAGGCAGCAACTCTACCGCTGCTCCACCGTGCCACCTTTTACTCAGCAACCTTCCATGGAATGGGCAATAATCGTGTCGCCCCCCCTCCCCTCACCCCCCCCCCTCCCAAACCAGCAATCCTCACACCACGTGAAAGATACACAAGTAACAGAAACACAAGATGGTTCCTGCCCTGCAATCCACGTCATTCGAGTTCTGAATGGTTACTTCAAGCCCATTTATTTGCTTGTTTGTCTAGGTAGTTTGACTCTGCTTCCACGGCCCATTGAGTTTTATTGCTACAAGTTCATAGATTCCCAGCAATGCAACAAGGAATCAGTCTGAATCAATATCTGACGGCATACTCCCCATTTTAATGGGTTAATTGAGTTCTTAAGCAAAGCACAAAGTGCTGGAGTAAAGGGCCTGTCCCACTTGGGCGTCATTTGCGCCTCACGCAGGTGGCGTGCGAAGATTTTGTGAATCCAAAAATCCTGGGGCGCCGCGCGCGGCCGCAAGTCACTGCCTACGTCACCACGTATCGTGACCCGTAAATGATGTCGCGTAAATGACGCACAAATAACGTCCAAGTGGGACAGGCCCTTAACTCAACGGTTCAGGCAGCATCTGGGCTGAGTTACTACAGCACTTTGTGCCTGCATCTGCAGTTCCTTACGTCTTCTTCATAAGGAGTCTTTAAAGGGAATGACATTATCATTGTGTTCTGCAATGTGCAAATGGGCCGACACAGTGGTACAGCTGGTAGAGCTGCTGCCTCACACGTCCAATCCCCGTCCTTTGGCATGGTCAAGCAGGCAGATGGGACTAGATTAGATTGGGTATCTTGGTCGGCATGGACGGGTTGGGCCGAAGGGCCTCATTTTTAGTTTAGTTTAGAAATACAGCACGGAAACAGGCCCTTCGGCCCACCGAGTCCGTGCTGACCAACGTTTCCCCATACACTAATGCTAATCCTACACAAGCCATTTTAACCTACAAACCTGTAGGTCTCTGGAGTGTGGGATGAAACAGGAGCACCTGGAGAAAACCCACGCAGGTCACGGGGAGAAGGTACATACTCCGTACAGACAGCACCCGTAGTCAGGATCGAACCCGGGTCTCTGGCGCTGTGAGGCAGCAACTCTACCGCTGTGCCACCGTGCCTCCCTCCTGTGTCTGTGTTACCGACGGAGCCAAGGCTGCAGCAGAGGGCAGGCACTTTCTGCCTTGGTCTTCCTGCAGCCGCTGTGTGTTCCTGGGCACAACAGTGACACCTACTGTTGGTTCTCCATAGTGCTGCCTCAAGAACACGGTAGAGAAGTTGGGTGTGAGACATAGGAGCCAGGAACCGCAGATACCAGCTTACAAAGAAAAAAGATGTAATGTGCTGGAGCAACTCAACGGGCCAGGCGGCATCTCTCACCAACTTCTACAGATGCGCCGTAGAAAGCATTCTATCGGGATGCACCACAGTCTGGTTTGGGGGACAGCTCCATCCAAGACCGCAAGAAATTGCAGAGAGTTGCAGACGCAGCCCGGACCGTCGCACAAACCAACCTCCCTTCCATCGACTCCATCTACACCTCACGCTGCCTCGGCAAGGCCACCAGCATAATCAAGGACCAGTCTCACCCTGACCACTCCCTCTTCTCCCCTCTCCCATCAGGCAAGAGGTACAGAAGTGCAAAATCGCACACCTCCAGATTCAGGACTGAAGAAGGGTTTCGGCCCGAAACGTTGCCTATTTCCTTCGCTCCATAGATGCTGCCGCACCCGCTGAGTTTCTCCAGCACTTTTGTCTACCTTCAGGGACAGCTTCTTCCCAGCTGTTATCAGGCAACTGAGCCATTCTATCACCAACTGGAGAGCTCTCCTGACCTACCATCTACCTCA
>CM075996.1:205000-222308 GCA_038087875.1 Malacoraja senta | reverse complement strand
GAAATCTTTAGAATCCAATGTGAGCAGTTGGTGGTCTCAGGAATATCATCAGAAATGTTTGTTGTTGGTTTTTTACAGAGTCAGATTCGGGGCTCAATGTGAAAAGTTCAAAATCAATAGAACTATTCTTTCTTAAACAGATATTTATTAAGGAGCCTTTTTCAGGCAATCTTCCAGGACAATAATTGGAATTAATCTCTCAGTTACACCAGTGATAACACAGGACCCAATTTAATGCCAAATGTACATTGACTGCCTAATTAGCATATTTTACAATACTCTATTGAATAGTCCCTTCTATAATGACCATGAATTATTCATATTGCAAGATAATTAGCATAGTATGCAGCTATAACTCCACTCACTCGACCTTTGACCTAGTCAGCTGATTTTTCTGGGTCACTTATTTGAATTGATCCAATCCACCTATATTTATAAAGCATCTTTAACTTAGGAAGACATTACGTGGAACTTTAACCACAGTGTAACATAGAAACATAGAAACATAGAAAATAGGTGCAGGAGTAGGCCATTCGGCCCTTCGAGCCTGCACCGCCATTCAATATGATCATGGCTGATCATCCAACTCAGTATCCCGTACCTGCCTTCTCTCCATACCCCCTGATCCCTTTCGCCACAAGGGCCACATCTAACTCCCTCTTACATATAGCCAATGAACAGTCTCCTCCCACACCTGCAAGGCCGCACACCTTGTGGATGTGGGAGGAGACTGGAGCACCCGGAGGAAGCCCACACAGCCACAGAGAGAATGTGCAAACTCGGTACGGATAGCACTCGAGGTTAGGAATTGAACCCGGGTCTCTGTCACTGTGAGGCAGCAACTCCACCATCTGCACCAACGTGCCAACCAGGTCCATGATACAGTCTCCCAAATAATCAAACGACACAGATCAGGAAGACCATTAATGGACTTGTGTAGGAAGGAACTGCAGATGCTGGTGAACACCAAAGATGGACATAAAATGCTGGAGTAACTCAGCAGGATAGGAAACATCTCTGGTGTGAAGGAATGGGTGACGTTTCGGGTCGAAACCCTTCTCTCAGTCTGAAGGGCCATCTATCATGGATTCATTTGTCCTCTTGATTAATTCTACTGTTTGTAGGCCTCGTTGTCACCTTCCCCTCAGCCAACAATGGCCACTCTGCATTCCCTTGATTGACGTCTGCTTTCATCTGTCGTGTTCACACCTTACCCTTCCATATCTCGAGATTGCCTATCCTACCCCCCTCCCCAACTCTCTCGGAAGAAGGGACCCGACCCGAAACGTCACCCATTCCTTCTCTTCAGAGATGCCTCCTGTTACTCCAGCATTTTGTGTCTATCGTCAGGAAGATTTCTGGTCTTGTTTCAGTCGCTTGTAATGAAGTGGCTGCCCTTATCCACAGAAACAATATTAGAGCTAATAGGACTTGATGTTTCAATCCCTGAGGACAAGCCGGCACTCTTGATATTGGCAGTGGGATTGGAGTGGTGAAAGGTCGGGTAGGTACGTCATCGGGGTCTTCAGGTGGGCACCCTCCATCTTTGACGTTTCATTGATAAGCCCACAACGTCTCCAGAGAGTGCTCAACAAGATCGGTGTGGTGGCGCCTCGACTGCAGTCTGTCCGTCTTTTCTTTCTTTTTGTCCCGTTAGTTGCATGTTTTTGGTTTGATTTTTTAGATGTGTGTATGTGGGAGGTGGGGTGGGAGAAACTTTTAAAACGTTTTAATCTCTTCCCGACCTTTTCCCTGTCGGGTCTCCGTTTTCGTTGGGCCTAACATCATGGAGCCGGCGGCCTCCAACCGGAATCAACCTGGGGGCTCCAGTCGCGGAGCCTGCGGACACACCATCGCGGAGCTGGCCGACTTCGGAGCGTGGAGAGCTGCGGTGGCGGGCGGCTGCAACCCGACTTCAGAGCTTCGGAGGCTCCGGCCACAGGCCCGGTGGACGGTAACATCGGGAGCGGGAGACCGCTTTTCGGAGCTCCCGCAACGGCAACATCTCCCGCCCAAATCGCGGGGTCAAAACGACCCAGAGCGGGGCCTTACATCGCCCGGCGCAGCCTTAACGGCCGCGGGACTTGCCATCGCCCGCCGGGGGCTTTAACATCGGGAGCCTGGTCGCCTCAGTAGAAGAATAACGGACAGGGAAGAGACTAGAGAGACAAGACTTTGCCTTCCATCACAGTGAGGAGGTGTTTGGAGACTCACTGCGATGGATGTCTATGTAAATTGTGTTAACTGTGTGTCTTGGGGTTTCTTTTGATGTTATGACTGCAGAACGAAATTTCGTACGAACCATGTCTGTTTGTATGACAATAAATGGTATTCTATTCTATTCTATTCTAGCTGGCGTCCCAGGTACACCCCCCCCCCCCCCTCAATTCCATACCCTCCTGTCTTCATCTTGCAGCCCAATTGTTGCCTTTCCATTTGATCCAAAGCCAATTGCTGCTGTTTTTTCTGCGGGATTCGATAATGACTTGATTGCTTGTTGCAGGGAGCCACGCCTCACCCCCATTTTCTTTCATAGACTGGTCGTAGATGTAGCAATGAATCCCCTGCATCCCACTTCTACAGGGAAAATAAAGAAATATTCAGCTGAAATTCACTGTCCAGTGCCCAGTCAAATAGCTCAGCTCAGTTTTATTTGTCATATGTAGGTTAACACAGGGTCAACGGTACAATGAAATGTGTTAGACAAGACAACGGGTCACCTCAGCAATGATATGCAAGGGCCAGGAAGCGAGCGGGCAAGATAATCTCTGACCCCTCTCACCCTGGCCACAAACTCTTTGAATCACTTCCCTCTGGAAGGCGACTCCGGACTGTCAAAGCTGCCACAGCCAGACATAAAAACAGTTTTTATCCACGAGTAGTTGCTCTACTCAACAGCCAAAAATCTGTAGCCTCCCTTTGATCTGGTATTTTGTTGGTTCACATGCTTGATCAATGGTGTTTTATCATTAATGTTTTATTATTATTAATGTTTAGTGTTTTCTGAGTCATGCGTAACTGTCACTGTATGTCATGTTGTTACTTGTGGGCGGAGCACCAAGGCAAATTCCTTGTATGTGAATACTTGGCCAATAAACTTACTTACTTAAAAATAAGATTTAAAAAAAGATAAGATAAAAGTGACATTGGTAGGTAAAAGACAATAATAAATAAAAAATAAAATAATCAACATATATGATGTGTTTATGACTTCAGAAGCCTGATGGCCTGATGGTAAAAACTGCTCTTAAGTCTGGTGGTACGTGCAGCCATGCTCCTGTATCGTCTGCCTGACGGTAACAAGGAGGTAACAATAGCATACCTTTCCTGATTGGAATTGATGGCTGCCTTTTGCCTTTCACTCCTGATCAACTGAGGGTGCTACCCCAGTGCAATGTACACCCATCGGTGAAGGAGACATTGCTGGAGAACGGAGGTCTATCAACTGGACAGAAATAGTCACATCATTTAATTAGCATCTTAGTCCTCCAGTGGCCATTTTAAATGTTCCCCAATGTTGGGGGGAGTCCAGAACCAGGGGTCACACAGTTTAAGAATAAGGGGTAGCCCATTTAGGACTGAGATGAGGAAAAACCTTTTCACCCAGAGAGTCGTGAATCTGTGGAATTCTCTGCCACAGAAGGCAGTGGAGGCCAATTCACTGGATGTTTTCAAGAGGGAGTTAGATTTAGATCTTAGGGCTAAAGGAATATAGACAATAGACGAATGGCCTACTCCTGCACCCTCTTGTCTATTGTCTATTGTCTCTGGTGTCACAATCTTGCACTAACCCCCATAACCCTCGACTACCTTGACGTCAAACAGTATCTCAAAGGATGTGGTCTCACCAATGCCCTGCACCTTGGTAGCAGGAGCAAGTGGTTGCTTTCTTACCAAAGGTCTGGTTGATATCAATGGGCCAAATGGCCTCCTGAGCTATGATCGACACTATGATACCACGCTCCTTGTGCTGTAAAGAGTGTTCGGCGTCCCGGCACAACATCTTGGAGATGCGGACCTTTTATTCATGAGAGGCTACAGGACAGCACAGCTGAGACCCTGAGGCACGGTCTTATTATGGGTGTACACAGCTGCATGCCCTCCATGGTTGAGCCCTGATTTGTTTGGCCGCTCATCAGGGAGGCGATTGTTATAGTGCTTACAGATACTCCCTTGTTTTAATGCTCCCAGTGATTTTAAGGCCGGAAGAATTGGCTCTCCCCAGACTGGTACAAGGGGCTCACTGGCACAGTCAGAGCATCTACCGTCGCTGTGTGGGAAAGGGGAAGATGAAAAGAAGATGGGAGGAAAGAATTAACTCGCTCCAGAGGCTGCATGGGTGGAAAGACCAATTTCAGCACTGAAGATAGACACAAAATGTCAGAGTAACTCAGCGGGACAGGCAGCATCTCTGGAGAGAAGGAATGGGCGACGGTTCGGGTCGAGACCCTTCTTCATCCCTTCTCTCCAGAGATGCTGCCTGTCCTGCTGAGTTACTCCAGCTTTTTGTGTCTATCTTGGGTTCAAACCAGCATCTGCAGTTCCTTCCTCCATATTTCAGAGCTGTAATGATTTTAATGTAACATCTTGGGCTGGGGCACAATTCCCATTGAAACCTGAAGCACATACAATGCCAGAAGGAAGTGTAGGATAGTTGCAGCTGTAAGATACGTTATGGAAACACCCCCTTTGCACAAGAGTCCGCACTGACCATCTACAGCTTATTTACACTAATCGTATTTGATTTTTTTTCCCACATTCTCATTAACTCCCCCCTCCTACAATAGTTTCCATCATTCACCTACACCTACCTACAGTATCTTCTCAGGTAGACAAAAATGCTGGAGAAACTCAGCGGGTGAGCCAGCATCTATGGGTCGAGACCCTTCTTCTCCATCATTATTCTGCCTCTGATGCAAAACTTTTGATTTTTAAATGTGGTGAGCCCTCTTGTTCTCATTTCCATCGCCCAGCGTTAATATCGTCAGTTTTAGATATTTATTCCCAACATGTTTCCAAAATCCCCATCCGAGCCCTGACTTGACCACGTTGGCAGTGCCATCTATTCTTTCGACAGGTGCACATGAAACATGCACAGGCATTCCTCGTCCAAGATGGGTGATCACCACTTTGATGCTGGCCACCTTCCCGACAAGTCGAGTTTATTGTCATATAATGACAATAAACGGAGGTTCAGGTACTAGGAAAAGCTTGCTTGCAGTCACAAGCATGTCGTCTAGTTTAGTTTAGAGATACAGCGCGGAAACAGGCCCTTTCGGCCCACCGGGTCCGCGCCGACCAGCGATCCCTGCACACTAACACTATCCTACACACGCTAGGGGCAATTTACAATTATACCAAAGCCAATTAGCCTACAAACCTGTACGTCTTTGGAGTGTGGGAGGAAAACCGGAGATCCCGGAGAAAACCCTATGCCCACTATGGACAATTTTTATATTTACCAAGACGATTAACCTACGACTTTGGAGTGTGGGAGGAAACTGAAGATGAAGGGGATGATTGTGTTGAACGCTGAGATGTAGGTAATGAACAGCAGCCTAATGCATGCATTGCTGTTAAGCAAATGGTCGCGAGCAGTGTGGAGAGACAATGACATCGCATCTGTTGTTGACCTTGAGTGGTGATATGCAAATTGAAGCAGGTTCAACTCGTTTATGAGGTAGGAGTTAATTCATGCCATAACCAAACTCTGGAAGCACTTTATTGCGATGGATGCAACACTACCAGGCAGTAGTTATTGAGACTGGTCACCAACGTGCAGTGTGGAATTCATTGCCACGGAAGGCTGTGGAGGCCAAGTCAATGGATATTTTTAAGGCAGAGACAGATAGATTCTTGATCAGTACGGGTGTCAGGGGTTATGGGGAGAAGGCAGGAGAATGGGATTCGGAGGGAGAGATAGATCAGCCATGATTGAATGGTGGAGTAGACTTGATGGGCCAAATGGCCCAATTCAATTCCTATTCCTTATGACTTTATGACCATGTCCTTTATGACCACGACCTTCATCCAATAATCCCTTCCACTTTGTATCATCTGGGGGTCGCATGGCAGAAGGTTCTCCAGATGCAGCCATGGATCCAAAAGGTGTCATCGCTGGAATCACTGTAGCACATACATGATGTCACAAGACAAGCAACCCAAGTGCTGAGCCTTCGATCCAGATATGACCTCATATCCTGCCATGGCAACTGGGAAATTCAAGTTCAAATTCAAGTTCAAGTAAACCTGAATTTTTTTTTAAAAATGCTTGTTGTTGTTGCAGAAAACATGAAACTACTGGATTGTGAGGTGAAAATTCATCTGGTGCCTTTGAGGAAGAAAATGCCCCATTGTTACATGGCCTCGCTGATCTCCAAGTCCTACTACCAGTTCCTAAAGGGCCTGTCCCACTTGGGCGTCCTTTGCGCGTCACGCAGATGGCGCGCGAAGATTTTGTACATCCCAAAATCCTGGGGCGCCGCGCCCGACCGCACGTCACTGCCTACATCACCACGCACCATGCGCGCGTCATGCGTGGTGACGCGTAAATGATGTCGCGTAAATGACGCCCAAGTGGGACAGGCCCTTAACTGCCTCAATATCTCAAGGCTAGAGAGACCGGCATTGGTCTGAAGAAGGGTCTCGACCCAAAACATCACCTATTCCTTTCCTCTGGAGAGGGTGCCTGACCCGCTGAGTTACTCCAGCTCTTTGTGTCTATCTCCAGGCATTGACAGTGACGGAGGAAGAGTCAGTGGCAGGTCTAACATGCAAAGCTCTCGCTGTGAGGTGGGTGCTCTGCCCACGTGATCCATGTAGCTGTGATAACCTTGGCCCTGTCTGCTCTCTCCGCTCCTGTGGCTGCAACCCAGGAGAAATCGGTGGTTTGATAGAGTCATAGAGTGATACAGTGTGGAAACAGGCCCTTCGGCCCAACTTGCCCATACCGGCCAACATGTCCCAGCTACACTAGTCCCACCTACCTGTGCTTGGTCCATATCCCTCTAAACCTGTGCTATCCATGTACCTGTTTCTTAAACGTTGGGATAGTCCCAGCCTCAACTACCTCATCTGGCAGCTTGTTCCATACACCCACCACCCTTTGTGTGAAACAGTTACCCCTCAGATTCCAATTAAATCTTTTTTCCCCTTTGCCATGAACCGATGTCCTCTGGTCCTCGATTCCCCTACTCTGGGCAAGAGACTCTGTGTATCTACCCGATCTATTCCTCTCGTGATATTGTGATGAACAAGGAGAGAGACCACCTCTCCGCACATGGAACGTGTGCCTTTTTGAAATCTTTAGAATCCAATGTGAGCATTTGTGGTCTCAGGAATATCATCAGAAATGTTTGTTGTTGGTTTTTTACAGAGTCAGATTCGGGGGCTCAATGTGAAAAGTTCAAAATCAATAGAACTATTCTTTCTTAAACAGATATTTATTAAGGAGCCTTTTTCAGGCAATCTTCCAGGACAATAATTGGAATTAATCTCTCAGTTACACCAGTGATAACACAGGACCCAATTTAATGCCAAATGTACATTGACTGCCTAATTAGCATATTTTACAATACTCTATTGAATAGTCCCTTCTATAATGACCATGAATTATTCATATTGCAAGATAATTAGCATAGTATGCAGCTATAACTCCACTCACTCGACCTTTGACCTAGTCAGCTGATTTTTCTGGGTCACTTATTTGAATTGATCCAATCCACCTATATTTATAAAGCATCTTTAACTTAGGAAGACATTACGTGGAACTTTAACCACAGTGTAACATAGAAACATAGAAACATAGAAAATAGGTGCAGGAGTAGGCCATTCGGCCCTTCGAGCCTGCACCGCCATTCAATATGATCATGGCTGATCATCCAACTCAGTATCCCGTACCTGCCTTCTCTCCATACCCCCTGATCCCTTTCGCCACAAGGGCCACATCTAACTCCCTCTTACATATAGCCAATGAACAGTCTCCTCCCACAACCTGCAAGGCCGCACACCTTGTGGATGTGGGAGGAGACTGGAGCACCCGGAGGAAGCCCACACAGCCACAGAGAGAATGTGCAAACTCGGTACGGATAGCACTCGAGGTTAGGAATTGAACCCGGGTCTCTGTCACTGTGAGGCAGCAACTCCACCATCTGCACCAACGTGCCAACCAGGTCCATGATACAGTCTCCCAAATAATCAAACGACACAGATCAGGAAGACCATTAATGGACTTGTGTAGGAAGGAACTGCAGATGCTGGTGAACACCAAAGATGGACATAAAATGCTGGAGTAACTCAGCAGGATAGGAAACATCTCTGGTGTGAAGGAATGGGTGACGTTTCGGGTCGAAACCCTTCTCTCAGTCTGAAGGGCCATCTATCATGGATTCATTTGTCCTCTTGATTAATTCTACTGTTTGTAGGCCTCGTTGTCATCTTCCCCTCAGCCAACAATGGCCACTCTGCATTCCCTTGATTGACGTCTGCTTTCATCTGTCGTGTTCACACCTTACCCTTCCATATCTCGAGATTGCCTATCCTACCCCCCTCCCCAACTCTCTCGGAAGAAGGGACCCGACCCGAAACGTCACCCATTCCTTCTCTTCAGAGATGCCTCCTGTTACTCCAGCATTTTGTGTCTATCGTCAGGAAGATTTCTGGTCTTGTTTCAGTCGCTTGTAATGAAGTGGCTGCCCTTATCCACAGAAACAATATTAGAGCTAATAGGACTTGATGTTTCAATCCCTGAGACAAGCCGGCACTCTTGATATTGGCAGTGGGATTGGAGTGGTGAAAGGTCGGGTAGGTACGTCATCGGGGTCTTCAGGTGGGCACCCTCCATCTTTGACGTTTCATTGATAAGCCCACAACGTCTCCAGAGAGTGCTCAACAAGATCGGTGTGGTGGCGCCTCGACTGCAGTCTGTCCGTCTTTTCTTTCTTTTTGTCCCGTTAGTTGCATGTTTTTGGTTTGATTTTTTAGATGTGTGTATGTGGGAGGTGGGGTGGGAGAAACTTTTAAAACGTTTTAATCTCTTCCCGACCTTTTCCCTGTCGGGTCTCCGTTTTCGTTGGGCCTAACATCATGGAGCCGGCGGCCTCCAACCGGAATCAACCTGGGGGCTCCAGTCGCGGAGCCTGCGGACACACCATCGCGGAGCTGGCCGACTTCGGAGCGTGGAGAGCTGCGGTGGCGGGCGGCTGCAACCCGACTTCAGAGCTTCGGAGGCTCCGGCCACAGGCCCGGTGGACGGTAACATCGGGAGCGGGAGACCGCTTTTCGGAGCTCCCGCAACGGCAACATCTCCCGCCCAAATCGCGGGGTCAAAACGACCCAGAGCGGGGCCTTACATCGCCCGGCGCAGCCTTAACGGCCGCGGGACTTGCCATCGCCCGCCGGGGGCTTTAACATCGGGAGCCCTGGTCGCCTCAGTAGAAGAATAACGGACAGGGAAGAGACTAGAGAGACAAGACTTTGCCTTCCATCACAGTGAGGAGGTGTTTGGAGACTCACTGCGATGGATGTCTATGTAAATTGTGTTAACTGTGTGTCTTGGGGTTTCTTTTGATGTTATGACTGCAGAAACGAAATTTCGTACGAACCATGTCTGTTTGTATGACAATAAATGGTATTCTATTCTATTCTATTCTAGCTGGCGTCCCAGGTACACCCCCCCCCCCCCCTCAATTCCATACCCTCCTGTCTTCATCTTGCAGCCCAATTGTTGCCTTTCCATTTGATCCAAAGCCAATTGCTGCTGTTTTTTCTGCGGGATTCGATAATGACTTGATTGCTTGTTGCAGGGAGCCACGCCTCACCCCCATTTTCTTTCATAGACTGGTCGTAGATGTAGCAATGAATCCCCTGCATCCCACTTCTACAGGGAAAATAAAGAAATATTCAGCTGAAATTCACTGTCCAGTGCCCAGTCAAATAGCTCAGCTCAGTTTTATTTGTCATATGTAGGTTAACACAGGGTCAACGGTACAATGAAATGTGTTAGACAAGACAACGGGTCACCTCAGCAATGATATTGCAAGGGCCAGGAAGCGAGCGGGCAAGATAATCTCTGACCCCTCTCACCCTGGCCACAAACTCTTTGAATCACTTCCCTCTGGAAGGCGACTCCGGACTGTCAAAGCTGCCACAGCCAGACATAAAAACAGTTTTTATCCACGAGTAGTTGCTCTACTCAACAGCCAAAAATCTGTAGCCTCCCTTTGATCTGGTATTTTGTTGGTTCACATGCTTGATCAATGGTGTTTTATCATTAATGTTTTATTATTATTAATGTTTAGTGTTTTCTGAGTCATGCGTAACTGTCACTGTATGTCATGTTGTTACTTGTGGGCGGAGCACCAAGGCAAATTCCTTGTATGTGAATACTTGGCCAATAAACTTACTTACTTAAAAATAAGATTTAAAAAAAGATAAGATAAAAGTGACATTGGTAGGTAAAAGACAATAATAAATAAAAAATAAAATAATCAACATATATGATGTGTTTATGACTTCAGAAGCCTGATGGCCTGATGGTAAAAACTGCTCTTAAGTCTGGTGGTACGTGCAGCCATGCTCCTGTATCGTCTGCCTGACGGTAACAAGGAGGTAACAATAGCATACCTTTCCTGATTGGAATTGATGGCTGCCTTTTGCCTTTCACTCCTGATCAACTGAGGGTGCTACCCCAGTGCAATGTACACCCATCGGTGAAGGAGACATTGCTGGAGAACGGAGGTCTATCAACTGGACAGAAATAGTCACATCATTTAATTAGCATCTTAGTCCTCCAGTGGCCATTTTAAATGTTCCCCAATGTTGGGGGGAGTCCAGAACCAGGGGTCACACAGTTTAAGAATAAGGGGTAGCCCATTTAGGACTGAGATGAGGAAAAACCTTTTCACCCAGAGAGTCGTGAATCTGTGGAATTCTCTGCCACAGAAGGCAGTGGAGGCCAATTCACTGGATGTTTTCAAGAGGGAGTTAGATTTAGATCTTAGGGCTAAAGGAATATAGACAATAGACAATAGGTGCAGGAGTAGGCCATTCGGCCCTTCGAGCCAGCACCGCCATTCAATGTGATCATGGCTGATCATCCCCAATCAGTACCCCGTTCCTGCCTTCTCCCCATATCCCCTGACCGCTATTTTTAAGAGCCCTATCTAGTTCTTGAAAGCATCCAGAGAACCTGCCTCCACCGCCCTCTGAGGCAGAGAATTCCACAGACTCACCACTCTCTGTGAGAAAAAGTGTTTCCTCGTCTCCGAATCAAGGGATATGGGGAAAAACCAGGAACGGGGTACTGATTTAAGATGATCTGCCATGATCATATTGAATGGCAGTGCTGGCTCAAAGGGCCAAATGAGCTTCTCCTCACAATCAAATAAGATCAAATAGAACAAGTTATCCTACAACTTTAAGAAGGAACTGCAGATGCTGGAAAATCGAAGGTACACAAAAATGCTGGAGAAACTCAGCGGGTGCCGCAGCATCTATGGAGCGAAGGAAAAATCTATGAAGCGAAAGAAGATTTTTCCTTCGCTCCATAGATGCTGCTGCACCCGCTGAGTTTCTCCAGCATTTTTGTGTGCATCCTACAACTTTAGGCTGGGCACGCCATACGCAAGAAGAAGAAGAAGAAAAAGAAGAAGCCTTCTCCTGCAACTATTTTTCTATGTTTCTACGTTAACCGACAAAAGGTTTATAAAAAAGTTATTTACAAATAAATCTGATTAGCAGTTATGTTTGAAGAGGAGAAGTGGAAATTGTTATCATGTGACCTTTCCGAATCTAATTTGTTTCCACGGATGTCGAGTCAGTATGAAATCATGGGGTTTTTCTGGTGAGCATCCAGTTAAAGAGCGTGGAAAGACCTGGAGGCAAAGGGCTAGCAGTGAATTGGGCAATGAAAGGATCCTTTGTTATCAGCAGATCAGGAAAGCAGGATGAAAGCAGCGAAGATGCATGAGTTCATCATTTATTTTGTTTTACTTCAGGTCATCTGTGACGCACCACGTGAGGCGGCTCGCCCTGATCCTCAATGACTTGAGTTGTCAGCCTTCCACGGCACGCAGCTCGAGAAACATGTTTACCAACCCCAGTTCTGTTATAATTCCGTCGGGAATTTTCCACGCTTGGTGATTGTGGGGCAGAGGCTGGAAACTGGGAAAACATGTACAGTGTTGCCTTCTCCGAACTAACAGTGATCTATTCTACATGGTCCTAGATCCTCGTCCCCTTCCCTATCTCCGCGTCTCGCTCTCCCGACTCTCAGTCTCAACCCAAAACGACACCCATTCCTTCCGTCCAGAGATGCTGCCTGTCCCGCTGAGTTACTCCAGCATTTTGTGTCCATCTTCGATGCAAACCAGCATCTGCGGTTCCTTCCTGTACATTCAAGGCCAGTTGTCCCATTAGGCCCACAGAAGATCAGGGAAATCAGGAGGCCATTTGGTCCATCGTATCTGTGCTAGTAGATAAAGAGCTACCACCTTCCAGCATTAGATCTTTAAACTTATGTTACCTCAAATATGGTTTAGTAAGGGGCCTGACTCTAACACCATTTAAACATCACTGCTCCATCACTGGCATCTGTACTTGGAAACAACACACTGGAATCTCGTCCTGTACCCTATCCAAAATTCTCAACTGTTAGATAGTCCTTAAAACCCTATCTTTGGCCTGGTTATTTGGTATGGAGTCTATTATTTTGTTTAGATAAAGCTCCCATGTTGAAGGTGCTCTCCAAAAGCAGGAGGTCGCTGAAGTTATGGGGAGATTCTTGGGCTGATCCAACAGTCGGTGCTGCGAAGGCTCCGTTCTTGGGCTGATCCAACAGTCGGCTCCGTTCTTGGGCTGAGAGCACCTTTCTTGCAATCCAAGGTTGGAGGGTGGGGGAGGTGTGAGCAGAAGGTTTTGGGAGGTACCAGGGCACTCCTTGTGCACCGAGTCTCGTTGACAAGCTAGATGCAGGGAACATTTTCCCAATGTTGGGCGAGTCCAGAACCAGGGGCCACAGTCTTAGAATAAAGGGGAGGCAATTTAAGACTGAGGTGAGAAAAACAAATTTCACCCAGAGAGTTGTGCATTTGAGGAATTCCCTGCCACAGAGGGCAGTGGAGGACAAATCTATGGATGGATTTAAGAGAGAGTTAGATAGAGCTCTAGGGGCTAGTGGAATCAAGGGATATGGGGAGAAGGGCAGGCACGGGGTACTGATTGTGGATGATCAGCCATGATCATATTGAATGGCGGTGCTGGCTCAAAGGCCTAATGGCCAACTCCTGCACCTATTGTCTATTGTCTATATTCCTTTAGCCCTAAGATCTAAATCTAACTCCCTCTTGAAAACATCCAGTGAATTGGCCTCCACTGCCTACTGTGGCAGAGAATTCCACAGATTCACGACTCTCTGGGTGAAAACGTTTTTCCTCATCTCAGTCCTAAATGGGCTACCCCTTATTCTTAAACTGTGTGACCCCTGGTTCTGGACTCCCCCCAACATTGGGGAACATTTAAAATGGCCACTGGAGGACTAAGATCCTAATTAAATGCTGTGACTATTTCTGTCCAGTTGCTAGACCTCTGTCAGCCTGGGAAGGCAGTCCATCTAGGAGAGGGAAAACTCTGATTTAAAACTAAAACCTCCGCTGCCTTGTGGCCATATCCAGTCATGGAAAAGGTTCCAGGAGTAAACCTCAAGAAAATCCGGAGTCGGAGCTCCTGAGGCAGTTTGTCGTTGGCTACAACCTCGCTCTGGCAGCTCCTGCGACGGCGCTGGTGCCGAACTGTAACGGCCCTGCTGTTCCTTTGGATCGATCAGCGACGTGGAGAGGGGGGACGTGCTGCATGGGCAACAGCCTGTCCTCCATATGACATCGCCCAGGCTTGCATCCGACCAGGATGCATCACCCATGGTCAGACATGACCGAGAGGGGCCTACTACTCTGATGATGCAGGTACTGGACTTGGTGGTTCATCTTGTGTTGCATTAGCTACAGATGTATCTCTTAGACATCAGGATAGTCCAAGCTCATCTGCGGAGACAGAACATTAAGTCCAAGAGAATTATGTCAACGTGAGGTGGTTATATAATTTGTTGTAACAAGTCAACTGGAGATAAATAATCTTCCACATTGTGGCAGCATTGAAAAAAATGTCCAAATGTACGGCAAATCTGATATTTTATGTCGTATTTCTGAGATTTAATTACATTCATACACTTGCTGATAATTTGTGCGATCGAGTCTGATCCAATGGACACATCATCGCATCAGAGACTCCTCCCAAAGTTTTAACAGTCCTTGGCCTAGAATTTGTAGTGTTCCATAAAAGGCTTGCTGTTTGGCAACTGGGCACTATATCGTACATATACACCTATTTCCTTCGCTCCATAGATGCTGCCTCACCCGCTGTGTTTTTCATCAGCATTTTTGTCTACCCACTATATCGTGCACAGTCGGGCGTGAACACCATGTTCTTTGGGCCCACAGGGCTGGTGGTTGGAAGCTCGGGTTGTGAGGGAAGGGGAGAGACCTGTATGGAATCCGTTTGGGCCCTGTATCTGAGGAAGGGTGTGCAGGCTCTGGAGAGGGTCCAGAGGAGGTTGACAAGAATGATGGCAGGAATTAATTAGTCGGTTAACCTATGATGAGCGTTTGTCGGAACTGGGCCTGTATGCACTGGAGTTTAGAAGAATGGGGGGGGGACCTCATTGAAACGTACAGAATATTGAAAGGCTTGGATAGAGTGGATGTGGGGAGGATGTTTCCATTAGTGGGAGAGTCTAGGACTAGAGGTCATAGCCTGAGAATTAAAAGATGTTCTTTTAGGAAGGAGATGAGGAGAAGTTTATTTAGTCAGAGGGTGGCGAATCTGTGGAATTCCTTGCCACAGAAGGCTACAGAGCCTGTCAGTCGATATTTTTAAGGCAGAGATAGATAGATTTTTGATTAGTACGGATGTCAGAGATTATGGGAAGAAGGCAGGAGAACGGGGTTAGGAGGGAGAGATAGATCAGCCATGATTGAATGGCGGAGTAGACTTGATGGGCCAAATGCCCTCATTCTTCTCCTATCACTTATGACCTTATGACCTTTGACAAGGATGTTCAGCAAATTGATGCAGGGTGGTGGATCCAGGAGGTACTTGTTTGTGTGATGGAAGCGATGGGATTGGTGGGTGCAAGGAGGTTTCGGTACCATGGGGAAATGGGACTGAAAGCAAATACTGCCTCTTATTTTAGTGGGTCACCAGTGCAGCACAAAGACAATAAAAAAAAACAATTGTTCCACAAAAGCCCAACTCCGATTGCTCCTTAAAACATGCACTAAGTCCCCTGGTAACTATCCAAATGGAAAGTGAATGGTGGAGTAATGTTAAACGATTTTGAAGTACGCATGATTGTACTGTATATCATTCTGCAAGAAGTCCATTTTCAGTTCGAGCCAGCACCGCCATTCAATGTGATCATGGCTGATCATCCCCGTTCCTGCCTTCTCCCCATATCCCCTGACTCCGCTATCTTTACGAGCCCTATCTAGCTCTCTCTTGAAAGTATCCAGAGAACCGGCCGCCACCGGCCTCTGAGGCAGAGAATTCCACAGACTCACCACTCTCTGTGTGAAAAAAGTGTTGGCATGTGCAAGAAAAGACTCAGGGCTTTAACTAGACCTCAGTCTTACAGGCCTACGTCGGAGACAGTTTGTCACGAGTCTTGATGCCTATTTGATGTATCTTTGATTTATTCTTGTCAATGCTTTACACCAACAGTGAGCTTGTTCAGTGAACGCATTCCGAATCTCTCCACCATAAACAGTCCTTTCTCGTCAAGCGTACTCGACTGCTCTGGCAGCATGACTATCAATTCGCCTCCGTCACACTGCTCCTCTCCTCTATCTGCCCCGGAGGCAGCAAGGTCTCTGAAGGAGAGACTGCCTGGTCTTGTGACTGTAAATTGCCAGCCTTCAGCCAACTTGTTCAGAAAGGAAACAGAACGTCGCATGATCTGTCTTACGATGCAGCCGCTGTACAATCTCCCATGACCAGGGGGTACGGGTTAACAGTCTCACTGCCACATGCATCTCTGTTTGTTTTCCTCTCACCAGGACAGGGACAGGGACAGGCCCTACGGTTCACCATGTCCGTGCCGACCATTAAACTAATCTCCTCTGCCTGTATGTGATCCATATCCCTCTGTTCCCTGCACATCCACATGCCTATCTAAACGCCTCTTAAATCGTCTGGGCGGCCACGGTGGCGCAGCGGTAGAGTTGCTGCCTTACAGCCCTCGCAGCGCCGGAGACCCGGGTTCGATCCCAACTACGGGTGCTGTCTGCACGGAGTTTGTACGTTCTCCCCGTGACCGCGTGGGTTTTCTCCGAGATCTTCGGTTTCCTCCCGCACCCCAAAGACGTGCGGGTATGTAGGTGAATTGGCTCGGTGTATGTGCAAATTGTTCCCTGGCGTGTGTAGGATAGTGTTAAGGGCCGGTCCCACTTTCACGACCTAATTCACGACCTCTGCCGAGTTAAAGGCCTGTCTCACGAGTCTGCGATCATTGGCGGCGAAACGGGAAGAATCTGCCGCCATAGACCGCGCACTCGTGAGAACGTACAATTCCCGGGGCCGTGCGACGGTGTTCCCAACACCGCGCGGTGCTAAAATAAAATCGACAATGTTGAAAACAAAATACTCACCGCACAACCTCCACCAGTGATGCACGAGTGCGTCACGGCCGCTCGCACGGGCCGCTGCCAGTGTGACTCGAGCGCCGTGCGTCAAACCTCCACTGCCACAGCCTCCGCCAGTGAGGCACGTGCCGCCGCCAGTGACGCACGTGTGCTGCATGGCCGCAGGCACAGCCGCCGCTACAGCCTCCGCGATCAGGATGGCCGCCGCCACAGCCGCCGCTGGTGAGTCACGTGCGGCGGGCCGACGTCATCGCAGTCGGCCCGCCCTTTTTTTACTTACCGCAAGCACGTGGGACCCGCCGTGTTTGAATTAACTCGGCCCCCGCGCAGCATCCGTGCGGCGCTCCGGTGGATAGGCTCGACGCTCTCGCCGTTGCCGCGCGGTCCTCGCTACCGGCGACGCCGCGCTTCACTGCCGATGACCGCAAACAGGTAAGACAGAGCCTTTAGCCCTTGATTCATACTCGCAGCATGGTCGTCACGAGGTCGTGGGAGGTCGTGATGCTAGTCGTAGGTACTCGTGGCATCAAGTAGGTCGGGGCATTTTTCTAGCCTGATGAAAAATGTCCACGAGTAAAAAAGATCGTGAAAGTGGGACAGGCCCTGTAGTGTGCGGG